>ML827191.1:41505-62025 GCA_009831015.1 Picea engelmannii | reverse complement strand
TTCTTCAATATATTAATGACAATGGTTGTCATTACTATTTCCCTTCCTTGCTAGACGTCCATAATATCATTTATGTCAATCATCTAAAGCTATATGAGCCATCTATTCTAGAAGAGGAAGTTCAAGTCTGCCACTTAGCAGATAATATCCATACACTAGTGGACCTGCACACCTACTACACTTGTCATCAATGAATTACTTCTTATCTTGTTGAATGCCAAGGTCACCATCCCACTCAAGACAAATCACTATCCTAAGTTGTTTTTAAAAAGAACTTCTTGCATCTTGTTGAGAAAGTAGAGACATTGTAATATGGTAATACCATATTACAATGTAATATGGCAATACCATATTACATTGTAATATGGCAATACCATATTACAATGTAATATGGCAATACCATATTACAATGTAATATGGAAATACCATATTACATTGTAATATGGCATTCCCATATTACAATGTAATATGGCAATGCCATATTACAATGTAATATGACATTATCATATTACATTGTAATAATGCCATATTACATTGTAATATGGAAATACCATATTACATTATAATATGGTATACCATATTACAATGTAATATGGTAATACCATATCTCATGTATTTGTTTTTTTTAAAACTTAAAGGACGCATTGCAATATCGATGATAGTTCGTCGGAAGCCAATTTTTATTTTGCACAACCATGGCAATAGCGACGAAAGTTCGTCGCAATTTGCCACGGTTTTGCGTCACACATACAACATCTGCGTCGTAAGTTTTGTCTTGGCATAAATTTTCATTGCTATTGCCACACTTTTGCGTCGCAACTTTCCACAATTTGTTTTACATTGCCACGGTTTTTCGTCGTAATTGCGACAATGTATAAGGTTAACCTATCTTCATGGTGATGACACGTGGAGAGATAATTTCGTCGCTGTTTCCATGAACACCTGGTTCGTGGATATAGAAGTAGTCTTGACTTTCGTGGAAATTGCGACAGATAAGTGTGGAAATAGCAACGAAAAACTGTGGCAAATTTGGTCATATGTACTAGTGAGATAATGAGAGAGAGATTCCATTATAGTAAGTAATTCATATCACATTATCCCAATTCTTTTCTCTTCTTGATCAAAAGTCATCCAGTTGTGTTTTATATGTCCCAAGAAGAGCATAATCGATTTTTTGATCATTCATTTTTATCTTCCTTTTAGGTCCAACCTTATTCATATTCTTATCTTTATTTTATGGTCCATGGGAGCCCCATCCCAGACCAACTTTGGACGAATGCATTTTAATTTTTAAGTCTATCAAAGACTACCTTTTTTTTTTTAACCTCAAAGAACTACTTCGTGGATAAACTTTAATTATATCTTTTGAACTCTAAGTTTTGATCATTGGATATTTAAAGTTTTCCTATCATATTCTCTTCTGCTATCAATGAAAAGACTCTTTTAAAGTTCTCTGATATGTGGGATTATCTTTCTTTATTGAATGTGATAAAAAAATATTTAATGTTGTGATGGATGTGAGATTTATGTTACATTTCCTATAGTTGTTATCTTTATATAATATTATATTTTATGAGTAAAGATTCCTGGTCTATTTCTCAGGAATTCTTGATGCATGTATATTGTTTTAAATTTTTTCATTTATTTGAGTGATAAATATTTGGAGTTTGTTATTTAGCACTCTCCCATTTTCATATCATTGTCCCAAGATATTCAAAGATAAATTTCTAAATAATTTAAAGAGGAGTACCACCTCTATAAAAACGTTGGGGGATTAATATCCTCGTGAGGATGTTGTTTCGATCTTAACCGCTTCAAACATCAACACATATGTAATGTGTTTGGTAGGATATATTCATGCTTGAACCCAATGGTAGTTGGTTGTAAAATGGATTGTCTGATCCTTTTGTGAGACTATGTGACATATCTATGTTGTTTTCCAAGGAATATTTCATGGGATCCCCCCTCTCTCTTCTCCAAAATATCTGGATGGAGGGTGTCTCAATTGTTATTTGTAATAGTGGATGGTAACCCTGAGGGACTCAATTGGATTTGAAATTGTGACCTATGGCTTCCCCATCGACAACATGCCTTGTGTGGATGGTTCAATTGATCGAGATAACCCTTGGGGCTATATGACATGTGTGTGTGTGTTAGCGATATTTCTGGTAATGGGGGTAAAATGCGAAGGAATGGGTAAAAAACCCACTTGTCCTAAGTTCAGGATGCAAATGTGCCCGTGGTAAGCAGTGAACAGATCTAGACGGCAGGCATTCGATGTGCCCAGATCAACGGCGTACATGGGATTCTGGAGCCCCCCCGCCTTTCTACCTTTAAGCGGAGGGGGGGGGGTTCGGAATTCGGGGTGCATCTCTCCAACGACTACGATCATAGTGCCCGGATCAACGACGCGCAAGGCGATTCCGGACCCCCCCCGCCTTTCTACCTTTAAGCGGAGGGGGGGGGGTCCGAAATTCGGGGTGCATCTTTCCGACAGCTACGATTGAAGCGCCCGGATCAACGACGCGCAGGCAGTCCAGACCTATCCCTCCTCTTTGCGTTTAATCAACATGGGCCCTTTCCCATCGTATTAGCTTGTGAACCATCCTCCCTCTTTCCATCTGTCCTCCTCCTAGCCGTGCGATGAGGCTCACTCCCTCTAGCCCTTCCTCATCCTCCGACACCTGTCCGCCTCCCCTTTTCTGGTCCATGTGGCCCCTTCCCCCATCTCATCATCCACTCCCCACCTGCCATGTGTCCTGCTCCCTCCGCTTATTGTGTTCCACCATATGTCTTCCCCTGCCGCCTCTCTCACACCTCATCGCTTCTTACTTCACCCCCACAGTTTTGGCCCCACCACTCCTTTTCTGCACCCCATATTTCGCGCTGGCCTCCACGCCTATGCATAAGATCGCTCAGCTAATCCAGATGGCAGCGCAAAGGGTTTTCCATGTCCCAAAGGTGCCGAGTTGGTCGGGCCTTCCTCAATCCCAATAAAGCAGTTATTGAGGTAGTAGTTGGTGGTTAGACATCGCCTCCGCCATAATGGGAAAGTTCAGCGACGAATTAAAGGCACGTCGATTCGCCCACGGAGCTGTCAGGAGTTCGATTGCGTCCGCTGTAGGTGCACAATCATTCAAAGATTGCAGCTGCATATTATCAGAAGCCATGCAGACGCAATGTGTTTAATGAAATGTCTCGATTTTGTTGCTGTTGTTGTTTTGAGTATATGTAGGCGTTTTCTCCATTTTTGTATCTATCGATGGTAGAGCAAAGCTCCCGACTGTAAAGTCTTAATGATCATTCTAGCTCTATGGTTATGCATCCGTGTTTGAGATTTCTTGTTTTATGACAAACAATTTTCCTGCTCCGTTTATGTTTTTGTCTTATACCAGAGAGTTCATGGTCGACTGATTCGCATGAGTTGTTGCAATTATGCTATGATAAAAGATTTATCGTTGCATTGTTGTATTTTCTAGTTTTTGCATTTGGATGTAAGAAGATCTGCCTTTAGATTCTTTCTCTCACAGTCTGTTAGAAACCTGACATTTATAACAGTCCCCTGCACCCTTCTTATACAAGTCTTCCCCCTATTCACCCTTATTACAACTCACTGTTTGAAGTTTATCTAAGACCTCACTCGCTCATGCATGCCTGGCCTAGTTCTGAAGTTGAGACGATATTGTTCTGAGTTTACTTCCATTTGATCATCCCTCTATAAACAAACCGTGACATAAACTGATGGGTGTCGGGCTCTGCTCCTGCTGCAATCCAGAAGTGACTTCCGACGCTAACATTTCTGGCGTCGTTGCCGGGGATCGAAGTTGAATATTTTCCCTGGGATTGAACGACAATGATCAACTGATTCTGAAGGTGCATCAGATATCAGAACCTTTAAGATTTATACTGTGCACCTGACGACTCCATTGTGACGACTCCGCTGGGGAGAACCTTCTCTATTAATTGTGGCTTTCAGAGGCAGACACACGCGGTCTCATCCACAGCTGCCTCTAGCTACACCCAAAGCTGACCCAGAGGTGGTTCTCAGAAGAGGAAAGGGCTCTGCAGAAGAAGTTTCCATCGCTGAAACAGGTAATCCGCCATCTCCTTTTGTGAGAACTCCTTTTTCTCCTCCTCAGTTTCTTAATAGACCTCCTTCAGATGTTTCTCATTTCTTGAATTTTGGGAGTGTTCCTGCTGAGTTTTCCCCTCCTGTTCTGGGATTGGAGGGAGAAATTTTTGTCACTCCCCTCTCTTCTGAAGATGTTCCTTGGTGTAGACCCAGGACTGCAGGAGATTTCCCCACTCTTGCACAAAGAGGAACACCTGCTGACTTGAGTTCGTTAGCATTTTCCTTGAATCCCCTCTTGTTTCCCACTCCACTTCGAGACTCATTCCTAGTAGCCCCTTCACGAACTCCTTCTCCTCCAAGTTCTCCTCCACCTAATATTACTATGGCTGGTGCTAATCCCCCTCTGAATAGGATGGATGCCATAGTCGCTGCTAGGTATGCTCCCTTAATCTTACCCCATCCTATGAATCCTCTCCCTGCTGGAGACTACTTGAAATATATGCCCAAGTTTACAGGAGAAGGGGACATAACTGCAGAAGAGCACTTCGCCGCTTTCTACAGTTATGCAGACAATCTAAACATTGAAAATGAAGATGTCTGGATGAGAGTCTTCGTCCAGAGCCTGGATGGAGAAGTGAGGAAATGGTTTAGAGGATTGGCCCCCAGATCTATTGCTGGAATTGAAGCCCTGGATAATATCTTCCTGAGGCAGTGGGGAGATTGGAAGGATTTCATGTATTACATGACAGAGTTTGGGTCCCTGAAGAAAATGGAAGGAGAGTCTGTATCTGACTTCTCCAAAGGATTCAATAAGATGTATAACAAGATTCCTGTAGAGATAAAGCCCTCAGAAGCCTCTGCCCAAATTTCCTATGCTGGTTCATTTGACCCTGATTTCTGCCTTTTATTGAGAGAAAGAAGAGCCACCTCGTTAGCCCAAATGCAAGATGCGGCCATAGAAGTGGAATCCAACATATTAGCAGCCGATAGACTGAGGAACAAGGCCGACGCAGACAGAAGAAAAGGAAAATCTGAAGCCTCAACTTCTGGCTCATCGGTGCCCCACCCTCAAGTGGATGAACTGACCAAGATGATGAAGTTTATGTCTGAAGAGATGGAGAGACTGAAGGTAGAAAGGAGGCAAACGTACAAGGGCCCCCAGAGCGCCGAAAATAAAGGAGGTTTTAGGAGGCCAAACAATATCGCTCCCCCGACTATGCACAGAGAAAGGGGAAGAGACAGAGAAGACCAAAGAATTCAGGCCCCCTTATAGAACAATTTTGTGGCCGAAGATGAAGAAGGGGAAACAGACGAGCTTGAGCCTAAAATATACTACTTAGAAGACACTCCTCCTTTTCCTCATCTCACTCAAGCAACTTATGAGGAGTCTCTCATGGATAGTCAGCTAAATGAATTGAGCAAAGGAGACAAGGCTAGCGGCGGTCGAGGCAGGTACAACCTGAGGTCCGACAAAAAGACAACAACACCTGATATTCCTGAGAAGTCCACTAGAATGGAGAAACCTGCTAATGAAGTAGCAGACAGTCACAGAGGTAAGAAGGCTCAACCCCTCTCTCCCATTGTCCACAATCATGTTCCTGAAATAAGAGAAATTCCAAGGCCTACATCTTCTTTTAATTTTGAGCATGAAATTCAAAAGATCAGAATCCCCGTGCCACTTACCGAATTAATCAAACATGAAGAATTCAAAAAACGCTTCTCTGAGCTATTACAGTCTAAGGTCTCAATCCTTCCCACAGATTCCATCAATTTGCAAGATGAAAAGCCTGTAGTTATCCTAGGTCCCATGGTAGAAGACAGGGATGATTCATCCCCTCCCTTCTACACCTCCCTGAACATACATGATAAAGTGCTGCACAACTGACTGATGGATTCATGGGCTTCTCACAACCTCATGCCCAAAACTGTCATGGAAGAATTGGGGCTAGAATTCACCCAATCCTATCATGACCTCTATTCTTTTGACTCCAGGAGAGTTCAGTGTCTTGGAGTTATTAAGGATCTGGTTGTGACCTTGTTTCAACTGCCCATGAAAAGTGTGGTCATGGATATCGTAGTGACCGATGTTCCCCCCAAGTTCGGTATGTTGTTATCAAGATATTGGATAAAAAGACTAGCGGGAACCTTGCAGATGGACCTCACATATGCTACTATCCCAGTGTTTGGAGGAGAGCATAGAAGACTATACAGGGAAGCCCAACTGGCCTACATAATCAGTGATGAAACCAACCCTACCAATCATCCCATCTTTGCCTTGGACACTGATTTAGGCTCCAGTTTACTACAGCTCACCCATGCCCCTGAGCCTCCTTTGAAACTCAGAAAGAAGCCCACTGCTTCCCATGAATTTCCTCCCTCCGTCACCCCAATCTGGAAAATGTTTTTTGATGGAGCCTGTTCCCGAGAAGGCGCTGGAGCTGGGGTGGTTTTTGTGTCACCTGCTCAAGAGACCATATCCCTATCGTATAAGATGGAATTTGACACCACCAACAACGTGGTAGAGTATGAAGCTCTTGTTCTGGGTATGAGGGCTGCAAAGGAAAGGGGAATTAAAGAGATAACAATATTTGGAGATGCTGAGTTGATTATCCAGTAGGTCAAAAATGCCTATCGTGCTAAAAATCCCCGGCTCAAGAATTACAGAAATGAGGTGTGGGACCTAGTTGATAATTTCTTCTTGGATTTTAACATTTCTTTCATTCCGAGGGAAGAAAATACTTCAGCCGATTCTTTAGCTGTCTCAGCTAGTTTGCTCAAAGTTCCTCTGCCACCTATGGTCAAATCTGATGTTGAAATAAGATATAGACCCTCTGTACCGGACAATGTCAAACATTGGAAGGTATTTGAAGATGATCTAGAGATCGAAAAATTTCTCCAATCCGTTGATGACTTTTCTGTGTTGCACATAGATGAGGATCATGACATGGAAGGTGACCATCACCCTGGGGAGATTTTGAATAAAATTGCTGACCACCAGATTATTCAACTACCGAGCAATTCCATTCCGAAAGGACTAATCCCATTAGAAAGGTTGTTCGATGGGAATGATGTGGCAGTGAAGGGTAGGGTTTCAGGTGATGATGCTGACACAGCTGAGTGCAACATAGGCACACCAGAGGAGCCTAAGTTTGTCAAGTTGTCAAGGAGTTTGACCGAGGAGGAGAGGGACGAATATACTGAGTTGCTGAGGGAGTTTGCTGATGTGTTTGCATGGACCTACGAAGACCTCAAGATGTATGACACATCTGTCATTGAGCACATGATCCCGTTGAAAGAAGAGGCTAATCCATTCAAGAAGAAGCTAAGACAGATAAATCCCATGTTGCTACCTGTCATGGAAAAAGAGGTGAAGAAGCTGTTGGATGCCCAAATCATTATCCCCTTGAGATATTCCGATTGGGTAGCCAATTTGGTTCTGGCAAGAAAGAAGAGTGGGGAAATTAGACTCTGTGTTGATTTCAGGAACCTAAACAGGAGCTCAAGGAAAGATAATTATCCCCTGCCCAACATGGAACACATATTGCAGAAGGTCACTGGTGCATCTAGAATATCCATGATTGATGGCTTTTCTGGTTACAATAAGATATCAGTCATGCCTGAGGACAGGGAAAAAATAGCCTTCACCACTCCTTGGGGCACATTCATGTATGCGAAAATGCCTTTCGGGCTGATGAATGCAGGAGCAACATTTCAGCGATCCATGGACATAGCTTTCATCGGGGAGAAAGATAAGTTTGTGGTGATATGCCTAGATGACATAACAGTCTTCTCCAGGTCCGATAAAGAACACTGTTGCCACCTGAGAAGAGTTTTTTCGAAGTGTCGCAGGTTCGGCCTTTTCCTGAATCCCAAAAAATATCTGTTTTCTATGAATGAAGGGAAGTTATTAGGCCATATAGTGTCAGCAGAGGGAGTAAGGATTGACCCTAGTAGGGTAGAAGCACTTCAGACCCTGTCACTTCCCAAATCTAAGAAGGAAGTTCATGCCTTTTTGGGGAAGATAAATTTTCTGAGGAGATTCGTCTCAAATTTTGCTGAATTGGTGAAACACATCACAACCATGCTCAGGAAGGGAAATGAAGTGAAATGGACTACTGAGCCCAGGGAATATTTTGTCCAAATAAAGAAGGCGTTGACTGAGGCACCTGTGCTAATCAGTCCTGATTATTCTAAAGATTTCCTGATTTTTTCTTTTGCTTCTTGTGATACAGTAGCATCAGTCTTATTGCAGAAAAATGATCAAGGGCGAGAGAAACCTATTGCCTTCTTTAGCAAGGCATTGAGATATGCAGAACTCTGGTACAAGATCATGGAGAAGAAGGCTTATGCCTTGGTGAAATCCCTCAAAGATTTCAGAGTCTATGTCTTGCATTCAAAGATCACTGCATATGTCCCTTCGGCTTCTGTGAAGGACATTCTTATACAGCCTGGCATAGACGGAAGAAGAGGTAAGTGGATTGACAAGATCCCAGAGTTCGATCTGGAGATCAAGCCGACCAAGTTGATAAAGGGGCAGGGTTTAGCCAAGTTGCTGGCTGAATCCAATTGCAAAGCCTTGGGAATTAATTTCATCAACGAGCAAGTTGAGTCATCCAACGCGCATTCCTAGAGTGCCTTATCAATAGCAACATGCGCCTGGTACAAGAATATCTTGTATTTTCTGCAAGAATTGAGGCAAGGAACAAGGCGAGAGCTTTAAAGCTCAAGGCGGTCAGATATTGCCTCATTGACCAAGCCTTGTACTGGAAAGACCCTCTAGGGGTATTTTTAAGGTGCCTGGACCCACAAGAAGCCCAGTAGGTTATGTTTGATTTCCACGGTGGCCTTTGTGGGGGTCATCATTTATGGAAGACCACAGCCCATAAGATCCTCCGAGCTGGGCATTACTGGCCCACTTTATTCCTTGACATCTGCAGAGAAATTAGAGCTTGCATCAAGTGCCAAAAGTTTTCAGGGAAGCAGCAGCTCAAATCTCTGCCATTAAAGCCTGTCGTAGTTACAACACCCTTTCAACAGTGGGGATTAGACTTCATTGGAGAAATTCATCCTCCCTCAAGTGGCCAGCACAGATGGATCTTGACTGCGACAGATTATTTCACCAAATGGATAGAGGCTTTCCCCACCAGGAGCACTTCCCACAAAGTAATTATCAACTTCCTGGAAGACGTCATAGCCAGATTTGGTTTCCCTACCAGAATTATCACTGACAATGCTGCCCCCTTCAGGTCTGAGCCTCTGATCAAGTTCTGTGAATAGTTTGATATTTCACTGATTCAATCTACTCCCTATTATCCTCAGGGAAACGGACTGGCAGAGTCCTCCAATAAAATCCTGATCAAGCTCATTAAGAAATTACTGGAGGACAATAAAAGGGCCTGGGATTCAAAGCTCAGATTTTCTCTATGGGCTGACCGAGTGACAACGAAGAAGTCCCTAGGCATCTCACCCTTCCAACTTGTTTACAGAACAGAGGCCGTTTTCCCTACTCAGCTCGCCTTATCTGTGGCAAAATTCCTTCAGGACCTTGAAGGAGAGCCTGACAATATGATCAGAAGGATTCATCAGATCATGGAAGTGCAACAGATCAGAGAACAGGTCATGGACAGGGCCTATAATCATCAACAGAAGATCAAGCAGGCTTTTGATAGGAAGAGCAAAAAGAAAGAATTCGAGCAGGGTGATCTGGTGCTCAAATGGGATGCACCCAGGCAGGATAGGGGCAAGCACAATAAGTTTGATGCCCTCTGGTTTGGGCCTTTCAAGATCCTTGAAATATTTTCTAACAACACTTACAGGTTGCAGGATCTGGAAGGCCAAGAAGTTTTTAGTGGCCCAGTAAATGGGCATTTCTTGAAAAAATGTTTTTTGTAAGCCGCAGTCGGCTCTTTTGCCTTGTAAATATTGTTTTTGTTTTTGTTTTCAGTTTAATAAATGACTCCATAGCCCAAAAACAAGGCACTGAATCTGCAAAAGTGTTCTTAGAGCATCACAAGGACGACTCTATCCCCCATGGAGCCAAATGTTAGCGATATTTCTGGTAATGGGGGTAAAATGTGAAGGAATGGGTAAAAAACCCACTTGTCCTAAGTTCGGGATGCAAATGTGCCCGTGGTAAGCAGCGAACGGATCTAGACGGTAGGCATCCGATGCACCCAGATCAACGACGTACATGGGATTCTGGAGCCCCCCCGCCTTTCTACCTTTAAGCGGAGGAGGGGGGTCCGGAATCTGGGGCGCATCTCTCCAACGGCTACGATCATAGCACTCGGATCAATGGCGCGCAAGGCGATTTCGGACCCCCCCGCCTTTCTACCTTTAAGCGGAGGGGGGGGTCCAGAATCCGGGGTGCATCTTTCCAACGGCTACGATTGAAGCGCTCAGATCAACGGTGTGTAGGCGGTCCAGACCTCTCCCTCCTCTCTGTGTTTAATCAGCATGGGCCCTTTCCCGTCGTGTCAGCTTGTGGACCATCCTCCCTCTTTCCATCTGTCCTCCTCCTGGCCGTGCGATGAGGCTTGCTCCCTCTAGCCCTTCCTCATCCTCCGACACCCGTCCACCTCCCCTTTTCTGGTCCATGTGGCCCCTTCCCCCATCTCATCGTCCACTCCCCACCTACCATGTGTCCTACTCCCTCCACTTATTGTGTTCTGCCATATGTCTTCCCCTGCCGCCTCTCTCACACCTCGTCGCTTCTTACTTCACCCCCACGGTTTTGGCCCCACCACTCCTTTTCTGCGCCCCATCTTTCGTGCTGGTCTCCACGCCTATGCATCAGATCACTCAGCTAATCCAGATGGCAGTGCGAAGGGTTTTCCACGTCCCAAAGGTGCTGAGTTGGCCTGGCCTTCCTCAATCCCAATAAAGCAGTTATTGAGGTAGTTGGTGGTGGTTAGACATCGCCTCCGCCATAATGGGAAAGTCCGACGACAAATTAAAGGCACGTCGATTCACCCACGGAGTTGTCAGGAGTTCGATTGCATCCGCCGTAGGTGCACGATCATTCAAAGATTGCAGCTGCAGATTGTCAGAAGCCATGCAGATGCAATGTGTTTAATCCAACATCTCGATTTTGTTGCTGTTGTTGTTTTGAGTATATGTAGGCGTTTTCACCATTTTTGTATCTATCGATGGTAGAGCAAAGCTCCTGACTGTAAAGTCTTAATGATCATTCTAGCTCTATGGTTATGCATCCGTTTTTGAGATTTCTTGTTTTATGACAAACAGTTTTCCTGCTCCGTCTATGTTTTCGTCTTATACCAGAGAGTTCATGGTCGACTGATTCGCATGAGTTGTTGCAGTTATGCTATGATAAAAGATTTATCGTTGCATTGTTGTATTTTCTGGTTTCTGCATTTGGATGTAAGAAGATCTTGCCTTTAGATGCTTTCTCTCACAGTCTGTTAGAAACCTGACGTTTATAACAGTCCCCTGCACCCTTCTTATACAAGTCTTCCCCCTATTCACCCTTATTACAACTCACTGCTTGAAGTTTATCTAAGACCTCACTCGCTCATGCATGCTTGGCCTAGTTATGAAGTTGTGACGATATTGTTCTGAGTTTACTTCCATTTGATCATCCCTCTATAAACAAACCGTGACATAAACTGATGGGTGTCGGGCTCTGCTCCTGCTGCAATCCAGGAGTGACTTCCGACGCTAACAGTGTGTGATATAGATATATAATAATAAAATAAGTTCTATTTCTTTAAATTTGTGCATGATTGCATGTTTTATATGGTATTAGAGAGAAGGTTCATTGTCATATATGAAAGTCATGGTGGATTGTAAAATCATTGTGGGCACATTAACACATGAGATCATGGCCAATAATTTGTGGCACACAATAGGGCCATGGTGTGGCTAATCATGTTCATAATCAATAATTTCCTAAGCCATACTATTTCACAACCAACTCCTACCACAAGTTTGTAAGTTGTGCATGTGGAAGATAGGGCAATTGTAGCCCGCTTAGTGCTAGTCCTATTTTAGTCTCCCCACAAATCATCATTGTGACATTGTCACCATTTTTTTATGGGAACAAATTTTTGACATGCAAGTGTAGAGCTAGGTGAAAATGACCAAATGAAATTTCCATATTTTTCATCCATGACATATATAATACCATCCCATGAAGAATAAATCATTATGGTGTCTCTGGAACTGAACCCAAAGAGAGAATACAAAATTTTATGTTCATATTCTCCTTAAATCCATTGTATATAGAACATAAAGGAATTTGTATTCAAGAAGTATTCCAACTTACAAACGTTTAAACTTCCAAAACACAAGAGATTGCTAATACTTATGTTATGTGCTTCAAAATGATTTCAAATCTCATTGGATTGAAAGCATGAATGTTAATCATTACAATGCCATATATATTTATCTATGACCAAAATATTGGTTTTTAGATTACAAAAGTGACACGACACAAAATTAATTTCTCACACAAAATTTACTTCAACGCATAGTAAATACAGTGCAAATTGTGATTCAAATTTTGTTCTTGAGTATCAGGATATGCCTCCAACCAAAAATAACTAACCTTAGAATAAATAAATCCAATCTCAATTTTTTCTATCCTATCTTACCCCTATTATTTTTAATAATTTAGGGCTATGGTTGAGATGTGAAAGGAAAATAGGGAAAAAGGTCAAATTCCTCTAAACATATAGTGGTGGAAAATACAAATCTAGAGACTTTTATATGTGTTGAAAGCTCACAACATCTATGAACAGCTAAATCACTTGTACACTCCTTCATAGAATAATGTTGTAGAGAGGAAAAATAGAATTAACATGAAGATATCGAGAATCATGCTCAAGGGTAAGAATTCAACAAATGATTTTAGGCAAAATAAGTTTGTACAATAGTGTACATTCTTAAAAGAAGTCCAACACAAGATCTCTATAATATCACATCTAAAGAAGAATGGATTGGTAAGAAACCATAAGTGAGTTTCATTGGAAGGGAGAAATACCATTGAGTCTACAAGAGAGTCTCCTTGGGGGTGTAATGATTCCTAGATTTAAGTATCTCTCCTTATATGCAATCTGCCTATCCAAGGTCAAAGTCACAAAAGCAATCAATTGAGAAAATAAAATAACTAAACAACAACACTACCTGCTTAGGTGGTGAAACAAGTGGTTTCAAATGTGTTTGAATCAAAATATAGGTGGCCTAATTGAATCTTCCATCCCATCAAAGAAAAAGACTCTAACCTAAGAGATAAATTAAGAGCACTACAACAAACCTAAACTATGCAAAAGGGCCTCCCAAACAACTAGCATGTGAGGTGATGAAATAGCCTATGTAGATGAGTGAAGGTATGAATGAGGTAGTTATAAATATTTGATAAAGGGTGATGAAATCCTAGTGTCCCATATAAATCTATCTTGGGTGTTATCATAGACCTACAATCCACTCAATTTTTTCTTTGCAAACTTTAGTTCCTTCCATCTCTATTTCGACACCCGAGGTTATGCCGTACTTCCCTTCCTCGATTATAGGGGCTTGGAAATCCTACACCTACCACAACCAGAATACACCTCTTCACTTAAGGTATACCCATAACTTCTATTTTAGATACAAACTGTCAATGCAACCAAGTCCTACTCAACCTAGTTCATTCAAAATTAGGCTCACATCCAACCACGGCCTTGAAAACATCCCAACATTACTTAACACTTAGCCAATACAAAGTAAAGAAAGGAATAATAACATATGATAATCATAAGGAGTCCACAATACACATGTATGGGAGGCACCCAAGGTAGGTTCCTTAAACTTTATTATATGAAGAATGTTACAATGTACAATAAAGGAGCATGGTCAACTGCTTGCGACACATTTACAGACTACAATTACAGACTATAATAACAAAAGGAAAAACAATCAACAAGAATTTTCAAATCAACCCCTAAAGAAACTGTATGCCTATCTCCTATAGGTCATGTCTCTTTATTCACCCAGTTAGTGCAATTTTCCCTACTGCACCCAACCCTAAACTTAACACAACCACAAAGCTCCTTACACTTCTTGTGAATGAATTTTAACTTATATTCCTTAATACTTTTTAGGTGTACTCCTTTTATATTGGACTTGATCCCCTTTGGTGACATGTCTATTGATGATGTAGTTTTACTTAACCATTTAAAATTGAAACACACTTAAGTATACATAGAATATAATTTCAAATTAATGAGAAGCAAGAGACAATAAGATAAAAGCTACAAAAATACACTTATATATTGATCAATTGTAGAATAATAAAATGTTCACTTGCCTCATAAGGTTGGGCAACCTTTTGCTAACTAGAGTTCCAAATACACAACACAAGACAAACATTCCATATTCTCCCATCCCTTTAAACAACTTTTACATAGGAAAAACCCTAACTACTTGTGGTCCTATCATTAATGGGTACCAACTATCTAGTGTGCCTTATAAAGTGGACCATTTTACATTCAATAACTATCCACTACTATCCAATGGGCCTTATTCAAAGAGTATGGTCGCATACAACAATTAACTAACTCCCATGTAGCCTAAAGTAGGGAGGTTAGGGTAGGACACTGATAGATATTTTTCCCACGTTGAACCAAATTGTCTCAAGTCAACCTATACAACACATTTAAAGTCTACCCAGTCCATCTGAGTTCACTTTTGGGGGGTAATATCTGCACTGCCCCATAATTGTGAAAATTAGGGTTTTCCTTTGTAGTTTTCAGTGATTTAGAGGTCATACAGTGGTGGAAAAGGGGTGAGATGGTGGTTAAGCATGCCAATAGTGATATATTTCAGCTAGACTAATGGAAATGTCACAAGTGATCATTTTTTGGTTGATAACAATGGTTTATGAGCGAGGGTATTCACTAATGCTAAGTTGCACTTGGGAAATTGTTCCTACTCAATTCAACAAAAAATAACATGTTTGCATTGAAATGTGAGCATAGGGGTTGGAGAGGAGATCAACCTTATGTGATATAGGGAAAGGAAAGATAAAGGAGGAAGCTAAAAATGACTTGTAGTCCAAGTTAACAAAGAGGAGAAGTGGAGATAAAACAAAGGATATAGTCTTTTTTTTAGAGAGGGAAGGGTTAATGGAAACTCCCTAGTGAAGTCACCAAAATTTAGTGTGGGATTGGAATCCGACTATCACATGAAAAAGGAGAGTCAAAATGTAAGACCACCCTACCACTCACACTACTAACAAGAGGAAGGAGATAATGAAGTCACCATTTGATTTTAGGGTAAAATCGAGAAACCATAGGATGAGGAAAGAGATAAATAAATATGAGAGGAAGGCCACTATATTAATTGGGGTATTACTATTAATTATTTTTCTAGGGTCGTAGGTTAATTATGGTACTTTAATTAGGTATCAACAAGAACCAAGTGATAACAATGAATTTACAAAGGAAAGTAAACAAGCTAGGATTTATTCACCTCAATTCCTTTCATGTTATACTTAACCTAAGTAGATAAAAGCCAAAGAATAAAAATGACTCACCCAGATGAGAACTAGTGTAGGTCCTAAATCATTTTGGGATGGAGATGGGATTTCTGACATGTCTCTAAGAGAGTGATCTACCTCTTAGATAATTCTCTGCACATATATGAATCTTCTTGTAAAACAAACTTGTACATGATCTGCAATATAATGAAATATATACATCACTATATCTACCACATAAAATAATGTAAGAATGGAGCATTGAATGGTGACCAAAGTTCCCTCGGAAAGGGTTGATACCTCACTTGCCTTAGTTGTTTGGAACCTCCCTTGGGGTGGAAGAGTTTAATATTAAAATTTATGAGAGGAAAAAAACTATAAATATGCCTTAAGATGATGCAATGAACCTTCAAGGTTGAAACAAAACTAGCAACAAGAGATCCTTGTTGAGGTGTTGGAGATGACATATGTAAGCAACCTAATATAATGAAATATGATTTTAGAATATAGGTCAAGATTTATTATCAATATAAGTTTGTACGTGCAAGATAATGGAAAATAGAGATATTGTTCAAAGAGCCTTTACAAACAGGAATTGATTAGTTTAAATAGGAAAATGAGAAACCTCAAGACATAGGTGAATCTTAGACTAAACATTTGAGAGAGCTAATTGGACATAAAATTCACATTGCATGATTTGACCTCATACCATGAGTTTATTTGGCCATATAATCATGGGTTTTCCCCAAAATACAAGTCATTTGTTCCATGATATATGAAACAAAATCATATTACATGAAGAAAGTATCAATTCACTTAGTGCCTTGACACTAGTAAAGATTAAGGAAATTTTGACTCATTTGACTCCCTAAATATAAATCCCAAATAGATTTGGGATTTCATGGGCCCATAATGAATAATCCTAAGTAACTATGGACCCAATTATGGTCTTGTGCACCAAACTGGATCCATAGAGTAATGAAGTACTTGAAATTAGTTCCTCAAGGGGTCAAAGTGAACCAAACCAATGAATAATGGCTAAAGGAAGAGGGGGAAAGGACCTTACCTATGCATTGGACCTATTTAAAAATTCACACATTCATAATAAGGTAAAGGGGACTATTGGGAAGTGATCCGATATAGTTGGACTAGATGAGATACCTATCATCATTGGGATATTCATGTATAGTAATTGCAAGAAGTAAGTTGCATCTTTGTATCCCTAGTGGGTAGGTACATGTGAGTACTAAGGTGAGAAATCCATATGCTACAATTACTCCCAATGAGAACAAATTCCTTGGGGTATTTAGATAGGTCAACCCTAACGTAAATTATGTGTTGAGATTGAGGGTGGAAAAAAGGTTAAGGTTCATGGTAGATAAATTACCCTAGAGGGATTGCAATTTGCTCTAGGGCTAGGCAAAATTTGGTCAGGAGACCTAGATTGGACATGCTAGTTGGGTAGATTTTTTAGTTAAGAAATCATGGGTCTAGTGGAAAAGATCTATTGAGGTATTCTTGGATATCCAAGGGCCTTGAAACATGATTTCATACACATTAACTCATTCACTAAATTAAAACATGGGGAATCCTTCGTTTAGATTGTGGGCATGGGTGTAGTGTGACCCTTGCCTCTTGAATCCAGTTCTAAACGATGTACTCAAGGGGTACCTTCCCTACAAAGTAATCCAAGATGGAGCTTACCTTAAATAAATTACATAATCTATCATACTCAAATAAAAAAATCATCAGGAGGAGGGTCATTGCTTTGTGATACACATTTAAAACAATTTTCTAGGGCACCTTTGGTGCCATCTCCACTTACAGTACAAAAATAAAAAATTCTTTTTTGGATGAGTCCATATTTCCTCCCTTATGAAAGAAAAGGTTGCAACCAACCAAGCTTTCAAGGCCATAGTTAATGTGAAAAAAATGCATAATAATTTTGCAATAGCCCCAAGAATTGAATTTCTTCAATCCATCATTTTTGTCCATACTATAAAACTTAACCAAAAGTGAAACATGAATGTTTTATTTTAAACAAAATCTCTTCTTTTATGTTGGAGTGGGATTTAAACTTTTAGATATAAATATATTGCATTAAGAAAATAAGTAAGGAACATTAATGTTGAAATTTTGTATTCAATTTGAATGTTTTTATCTAATTTAATTGTTTTTTAGAACTATTTGGAGAGGATTTTATTAAGGCCAAATTGTATCAAATTGTCCAAACCATAAATTTAACGAGTTGGGAAACACATTAATTGTCATTTCCCTTTATGGGTTTGTGGCAATTTATGATTTTCTAATTGTAGGTGTTGAACTATAACATGTATAGTTTATAATATGAGGTTATCACAATGCCATATAATATATTGTGTATGTTACTGCATGATGTTGCCTCACATTTTGGTAGACCCTTGTACAACATCTTTTTGTGTGTGATTGTGTAACTTTTCAAATTTCAATGCTTCAATCTTTGGTATTCATAATCAAAATTTAACTCCTTTGCAAACATTAACTAAGTAGGAATGAGGAGTTATAATATTGTAGAGTAGAGGAACCATGAACATGAAGCAAAGATAAAATTTTTAACATGTTGGGTCACTACATCTAGCTTTTAGTCTCAAACTTTGACGACTGTCATATAAATACCCGTTTCTCCCTTGTTTTCCACATTTTCTATCCAATATAATCAATTGTTATTTATTATGATTGTTAGACTGTATTTTTGGGGTCCACACTATTGTGTTGTACTCAATACTTTATAAATTTATATGAATGTAAAATTGACACTCTATAAATTTATATGAACTCAAATTGAAAATTTGTGAAAATATATGACTAACATGAATTTTTTTGATAGAAAAATGCCAATATCAAATTTTAATAAAGAAAAAAATTATGTAAATAATGAATATCCATACACTTAGTTTCATGTATGTAAAACCGCCAAACGATACCAAAAAACTAACTATGTGATCTACCTTTTTATACAAGGTAGAAGGTTTTGATTTTTTTCTTTTTCCAAAAATCCATTGCAGAGTTTTGTTGAGAGCTACATATGTATATTTCATGCTATGAATATCCATCCTATTTCTTCGATGGGACTAGAAATATCCAAATTCAATCAAAATGGTCATGTGCCTTTTTATTTTATTTTGGCATATGAAATTGTTAGGAAAGGAAAAATTTCACTTTTTAATTCTAAAATAGAAAACCTAGCATGTGTTTTATTTTCCTAGGGTTTACTCTACATAACAATTCAACTCGTAATCATTGGAAACATTTGCATTTGCTTCATCCTACATGGGGTTGAAATGCGTGAACAAATTTGAAGGGTAGTCTTGATCAATTTGAAGGTATATATTCATCCAACCCTTCCATGATGAGAAGTTATAAAAATAGTTTTACTTTAATTGAGAAGAATAATTAAATACACACTTCATAAAAATATGTTAAATAATATATTTCCCTTCCATATTTTTACAATTCTAAAGATTAAGCAACTATGAAATAAATCAAATGTAATTTCAATTAAAATTAATAATAAGCATATGTTGTAATTTTTTTTTTTGTAAGTTAGGAATTGTATTAAAACCTGCAAATAAAAAAAATTACATCTGTCATGCTATCATAGGAGGTTGTAACAACATTGCCCTGGTGGGAAACCAATGCTGCCACATGGATGAAAATTCATAATGTCCATGCAAAACTTGCAGTGTTGTAAGAGGCATAGATCTAATGTGCCACGGAGGGAAAAAATTCTGTAGGCTAGATTGATCAGACCAAACCCAAAAGGCTGGACTTATGCTAAGACTAGAAAATCCTAAAACTGAGGAGCCACACAGGGCAAAAAACTTGAGAATTATACTAGATGAAATCATAAAAACACAAGAAACCTGAGCTAGAAGGAGCTAGCCAGTGCCGGGGTCGAGCCTCTGCTCCAAGAAAACTTGACGCATATGTATGATGTCTCTGCCGAGCTTGTCTTTGTCCGAGATAGCCTGCTTGATGTCTTGAAGGAATGTCATTAGAAGATCCACTCGGCGCCACCGCTCTGTTTCCTTGTGCTGCATCTCATTGATGATGCTCTTGATGTCATTGATTCCTTGCTTGATAACATCCAAAGACTTGTCGAGAAAGTCCCTTTCTGCAGATCAGGAGAAAGTAGTAGAGAGTGGAGGAGGAGGAGGTGAGTCAGAGGAGGAAGTGGGGGAGTCAAAGCAATTGAGCCTGGGAGTGAAGCCGAGGGAGTTTCCATGACTGTCGAACCATTCGACTTGGAAAGCATAAGGATTCAACATTGGAGACAAGTCTGGAGTGGTGTCTCGAGGAGGCAGGACATAAGTGAAGGAGGGAGTTGGAGTGACAAGAGGCTTCGGGGTGGAGAAAATCTCATGTTCTGCAGGAGATCTCAGACAAGCCTACTGGCCATGCCCTATTGCTCCCCTTCCTATAGCAGCATACCATGCCGCACCCCTCTTTGACTTACCCATGAGTCGAGGCATCGAGAGAGCCACCTGAAACTAGATGAGGAGCACGTGAAAAAAGTGAGAACTGTTGCTCGAGGAGCGCGAGACCAGCCAGAAGCAATAAAAAATATTAACCAGAGGAGAGGTTCTAGGTGCTGAGGGCTGAGTGCACTGCAAAAGCACGAGCTAGAGGAGAAAGACGAGACCAATTTTCGGAGGAGGCCAAGGGCTCGAGTGAGCCTTGACACTCCATAACATAGGACAAAAACCAACATGCTGGGATGGATGATGGGACTGTGATTGCGTCCATCCCATTACCATTAACATTCCCACAAACATAGGTGCCAAGATGTTACACCAGACCAGAGGCGAGTGAATGCCGAGTAGCGATAATCGAGGTTTTAAATTCATGAGGTGATGGTGGAGGATGAGTGCGCCTGATCTGGCGCAAGGTGGCGGGAGATTAGGCTAGGTGTCTTCCCCACCGGTTGTCCACC
>ML827191.1:22544-41347 GCA_009831015.1 Picea engelmannii | reverse complement strand
GGGGGGGTGTCATTTTTTACCCCGAAGGAAATCATATTACAAAATATGCATGGGGGTTGGGGACCAATAAAAATAATCAAGCAGAAGTCTTGGTTGTGTATATGGGCATGAAACTAATAAAAGTGGACAAATCATTAAGTGTCATTGTAATAGGTGATTCTAAGTTGATTATAAAAGGGTTTTGTAAGCTCAGTAAAAAAATACAACCCAAAGTTCAATGAATTTTGATGCAAGTGAGATGTGAATCTGACCAAATATTTCCCGAGCTTGGACCAGTTCCAAATCCAACTAGCCTATCCCACAATTATGCACTCGAATTTTTCCTCAGAGTGCTCTAAACCCACAAAGGGGTGTCCTAGGATCATTCTGCTCCTCCGATTCAATCACTAACATGATTAAATTCTACCTTCTCACACAATTCCATTCGCTTCAGCCTTGATTTACACCATTTAAAAATACCTTTAGTCATAGGACCACTCCCCATAACCAGAGTCTAATGCAGAGCATTAAACCCTGTTATCCTCATCCATCCTGAAGTAGATCTTTCCTCTCCTCATGTGACCGAGAGCTATGACATTGAATCAACTCCTTGGTTGCTAATATTACAGCATAGATTGTCTGACATTATTAACTGGTGTGGAGATCTATGAATGCAAATGGTTGCAGAACCACAACTTGCTCAATGGTTATCTACCTTCCCGAATTCTGCTATGGAATATGCTCATTGGCGAATGGACCGGTGTGAGCCGTTGATTTATTGGCAGGAGACGATCGACGCTCTGTGTCGACTGCGGAACCAAGAATTGCGCAGACGTTAACTTTCCCAATGAATCCTGCAATTTCTCCCCACTATTGATCTTCCTTCAGCATGATCTGACGATCACAAATTACTCGGTCGTTGACCCGATGGTCCTCCTCTGCAACACTCAGATCCGACAATCACGACTTATCAATTATCGATTACTCCTTTCCTCACGATTTGATGTTCTGTAGTTCTCCTAGATAAATGATGAACGATCGATGTTCATTCCTCACAATCCTTTCACGATTGTGATCCAACGGTCCTCATCTATTGGTGGGGTGATATAATGGTAGTTGTAGTTCTCCTTATGATCACGATGATCTCTCTCCTTCACTGTTCTGTAGGATCATCGATCCTTCTCGTGATCGATGCTCAATGGAATACATTCTTTGATCTCATTTAGAACACATGATTGCATCAAGCCTCCTCTCTAGATTTCTTCTTCTCGGACCTACAACACGAACCTGCACCTGTAATTACACAGTTTCACTGTATGCACAAACTTACCCTTCTTCCTCACAGAGGTATACAATACATAGAGATAAATTCAGAGGTTTTTCAATGATACTCAAACATTTTTTTTTTCATTATTATACATATGATTACAAACATTTACACAGTCTCGTAGGCCTTCCTTTGCCTGGATCAAATCAACATGCTTTAATCCTAATTCTCCCTCCGATTGGCCCCTTTCTCAACGTCTAGCCTAATCTTCTATGTTTTTCTAGCTCCCTAGATGTCTCTAAGGCTTACAATAATATACAAAATAATTATGAACTATTTCTGGTTTAGATCCAACAAACCCTCAACAGATTCCTAAGGATCCTCTTCGATCCACTATCCACTCAACCAAATCCCTATTCTAGGATCTCTTAATCCCTAAGATCCTCATGATATCTTCACAATCCCAATATCACTCATGTTCTCACATATTAGAGAACATTTACAATTATATCCTCACACACATATTCCTCACTCAAACCACTCAAAACATAGGAAATTACAAATAAATCAAGACTATGGGAACCAACTCCCTTAAAAACACAAGACCTCCTAGTCTAATAAATTGTACAATAATTTGGAAGCAGGATGCTCCTGCATCAAACTCCGAAGGTTGAAAATATTCATGATTTCCATATCATGAGTTTCACACATTGATGAAACCCTCCAGGGTCCCAAACTTTGTACTGAATCCTTCCACTTGTTCCATCTACTTCCCTATTCTACTGCTGCTTTGTTGTTGCTTTCACTTCTCCTGGCTTCCCCAGTTTATGCTGCAATGCCCCACTGAATTTTATTTCACAATCTATTGTTGTCACTTGATTCATGTTGCTGATTTTCTCCCTTACTGCTATATTATTTTAAGATACCTTCCTCATCAGATCCGTTATCATCTCAACCTCTATGTCTAACTGGTCCTTTGGATGGTACATACTTTGCCATTTGTTTTTGTTTACTAATTGTTGGAATCCTTCATTCTGCATATCTTCAGAAATTTTAACATGAATTTCACTTGTGCCATTGCTGATGTCCACTATATGTTGTACTCTTTCCTTATACATATCTTCAAGACTTTTACTCAGAATACCTCTTATGTCAAAGCCATTTGACACTGCCATCTGCTCTTCCAACTTTGCAACATTCCTGTAGTCTTCATCAATCACATCATTTTCAAGCCAATTTTCAAAAAATATCATCTCATCTTCAACATTCATGACTGAATGTTGAAGGTGAGTTTTACAATCATCATTTCTATGTTCACCATCTTCATTTATGCCCACATTCTATGAATTAAACTGAACATTAAAAATTCTATCATGATCAAGCATGTGTGAATATTCCTCATCTATGGCTGCATTTTCTTTCCTGATGGAATCCTAATTATTCAACAAGTTCTCTAAAACTTTTAATTCATCCTCAAAATCAATGAGCACAATATCAGAGTGTTGTCCTCTTTCTTCTTTTATGACAGAATTTTATATATGTCTGCCTTCTCTTCCTTTAGTACCTACAACAACATACCGATGATTAATTTTAAAACCATGAGACTCTAAAGTCTCTGTTGATTCTTCTAATTCCATTCCTCTTTGTTCAAATGCAACATAAATTCTCTGGTTTGTTTCTCCTCCTGACTCAGGTTTATTCAACAAACTCTCCAACAGCTCTGCAACATAAGACTCTTCTTCAATTTATTTTTGGCCATCCTCATGAATCAAATCTACCTTATTTTCTGCAACAATAAATTTCTGTAGTTGTCCTTCATTTCCTTCTTTGGCCACATGCATATGGGATCCACCTTGGCTGTCTTCATGAGGAAACATAACCTCATTCTCTATCAAAATATAATTCTGATCTTTCCCTTTCAAACTGTCTTCGTACATTTCCTTTTCCTTCTTCATCTTGATGACAACTTCAAGTGAATTTCTATCACCTGCTTTACCTGCAAACATACACAAATTATTAATTTTAAAAACATTAAGTCCTTTAGCCTCCCTTGATTCCTTTGTCAGCATATCTTCATCATGTTGATTTGAACACTCCAAAGAGTCTACGATACTGTCAACTAGTCTCCTCTCCACATCATCCTCTTCAAGGATGTCTCCTTTCTTTGGTTCACAATAGTGAACTCTTTCCTCTGTTGTCAATGGCCTAAATCTGAACTCAACTCCTCTGTGTTTCTCCTTCTATATCAAAGCATTCATCCTCTACTTCAATTCCTTCAATCTTTTCCAAAGCTTCTCCTCATATCACTGCATCATTGGCCACTGCAATTTCTTCTTCATACTCCATCCATGTCTCTGGTTCTCTTGCATCTCTTCCTCTTGTAGCAACTTCATCATGTAACTGAGTTTACCTTTTATCTCAGTCATCTCTTTGTTAAACTCTTCTTGACTCATCTTCTCCATGCCTTTTACCTTGGCACATTTCCTTCTGTTGTGGCTTTCCTATGAGCCTCTACATTGACCTTGAATGATCATTGCCTTCCCCTCCTTTTTGAACTTCATTTGTTCACCTGTGCACTGCCTCTAAGCCTTCTCTTGAAAAGTCTCCATACCTGTCTTCATAACAATTCAAGCTTCCCTCTGAGCCTGACCTCTTGGTACCTAATTAGTTCTCTGTCTTTGGAACCACCTTTTGAGAAAATCCTTTGCTCATCTTGGGCTTCTTCAGTACTCCACTTCTTTTGAGAACATTCAACTTTGTCCTCCTTGTCCAACCTTCAGTTGGATCCTCAAGGTTCTTTGCCACTTATTTCTTCAAGAACACAACTGTTCTTCTATCACAACTTCCTAGTTGTCTGCTGCTATCAACCTTCATTCTTTTTTTAACCTGCAAAAAAACTCAAAACCAGAGTTAGAATAAAACATAGCATATCAGCCTTCAAGATCTCTGCATGATCTTGTTCCACCATTCATATGCACTTGAATGGACTATTATTTTCCTATGCCTTGTTCTATCGGATTTCCCTAAATCTGAATCACTATGCATAGAATATCTTTTACCTCCTTATGCATTCTCCTATGCATACTATCTTCTTATCATATTTCCAATATGAACTCCACCTTCTCATTCTGTCTCTTCAAATCTGTAATTCCATGTCAAAGAGAATTATTTCGCTCTGATACCAAACTGATGCAAGTGAGATGTGAATCTGACCAAATCTTTCTCGATCTTGGACCAGATCCAAATCCAACTTGCTTATCCCACATTTATGCACTCAAATTTTTCCTCAGAGTGCTCTAAACCCACAAATAGGTGTCCCAGGATTGTTCTGATCCTTCTCTTAGTCGAACACTAACGTGATCAAATTCTGCCTTCTCACACAATTCCATTCGCTTTAGCCTCTATTTCCACCATTTAATAATCTCTTTGGTCATAGGATCACTCCCCGTGACCACAGTCTAATGCAGAGCATTAAACCTTGTCATCCTCATCCAGCCTAAAGTAGCTTTGTCCTCTCCTCATGCGACTGAGAGCTATGACCTTGGCTCAACTCCTTGGTTGATAATCTTACGACATATATCGACCGACGTGATTAATTGGCCTGGAGATCTACGACTGTGGATGGTTGTAGAACCAAAAATTGCTCTATGGTAGAACCAAAGATTCTTGTTAGCAGATGAACTGGTGTGAGCCATTGATTTACTGGAAAATGACAAGCAATGCTCTATTTTGATTGCAGAACCAAGACATGCACAAAAATTAACTTGCTTGTTGAATCCCATAATTTCTCTCCATCGTCGATCTACCTTCAACACGATCCGACAGTCATGACTTAATCGGTCATTGACCTGATGGTCCTCCTCTGCAATACTCAGATCTGACGGTCATGACTCATCGATTATCGATTACTCCTTTCCTCACGATCTGATGGTCTACAGTGCTCCTAGCTAGATGATGAACGATCGATGTTCATTCCTCCTGATCCTTGCATGGCTGTGATCCAACGGTCCTCATCCACTTGTGGGGTAATCTAACAGTCGTTGTAGTTCTCCCTATGATCACGATGATCTCTCTCATTCACCATTCTATAGGATCATCGATCCTTCTCGTGATCGATCCTTAATGGAATAAATTATCTGATCTCATTTAGAACACGAGATTTCATCATGCCTCCTCTCCAGAGTTCTTCTTCTCGGCCCTACAACATGAACCTGCACCTACAATTACATAGTCTCACTGTATGTGCAGACTTAAGCTTCTTCCTCACATAGGTATGCAATACACAAACATAAATTCAGAGGCTTTTCAGTGATACTCAAACAAAGTATTTTGTTTTCATTATTATACATATGATTACACACAATTACACAGGCTCGCATGCCTTCCTTTGCCTAGATTAAATAAACAGGCTTTAATCCTAATTCTCCCTCCGATTGGCCCCTTTCTCAATTTCAGGCCCAATTCTTCATTCAATTGCCCCCTTTCTCAATGTCTGGCCTAATATTCTATGTTTTTCCAGCTCCCTAGATGTATCTAAGGCTTACAATAATATACAAAATAATTCTGAACTATTTCTGGTTCAGACCTAATAAACCCTCAACAGATTCCTAAGGATCCTCTTTGATCCACTATCCACTTAACCAAATCCCTATTCTAGAATCTCCTAATCCCTAAGATTTCGATGAGATCTTCACAAGCCCAATATCACCCATGTTCTCACATATTCAAGAACATTTACAATTATATCCTCACAGACATATTCCTCACTCAAACCACTCAAAACATAGGAAATTACAAATAAATCAAGAATTTGGGAACCAACTCCATTGAAAACACAAGACCTCCTAGTCTAGGCAATTGTAAAATAATTTGGAAGCAGGATGCTCCTGCATTAAACTCCCAAGGTTGAAAATATTCACGATCTCTTGATCATGAGTTTCACATGTTGATGAAACCCTCCAGTGTCCCAAACTTTGTACTGAATCCTTCCACTTGTTCCGTCTGCTTCTCTATTCTGTTGCTGCTTTATTTTTGCTTGCACTTCTCTTGGCTTCCACATTTTACGTTGCAATGCCCCACTTGCTTTGATTTCACAATCTGTTGTTTTCACTTGCTTCCTGCTATTGATTTTATTCCTTACTGCTATCTTCTTCTGAGATACCTTCCTCATCAGCTCCATTATCATCTCAACCTCTATGTCCAACTGGTCCTTTGGCTAGTACATACTCTGCCATATGTTGTTTTTTACTGACTGTTGCAATCCTTCATTCTGCATATCTTCAGAAATTTTAATCTCACTTTCACTTGTGCCACTGCTGATGTCCACTATATGTTGTACTCTTTCCTTATACATATCTTCAGGAATTTTACTCATAATACCTCTTATGTCAAAGCCATTTGACACTGCCATCTGCTCTTCCAACTCTGCAATATTCCTACAGTCTTCATCGATCACATCATTTACAAGCCAATTTTCAAAATATATCATATCATCTTCAAGATTCATGACTGTTGAAGGTGAGTTTTACATTCATCATTTCTATGTTCACCATCTTCATATATGCCCACATTCTTTGAATTAAATTGAACATTAAAAATTCTATCATGATCATGCATGTGTGAACATTCCTCATCTATGGATGCATTTTCTTTCCTAATGGAATCCCGATTATTTAGAAATTTCTCTAGAACTTTTAATTCATCCTCAAAATTAGTGAGCACAATATCAGAGTGTTGTCCTCTTTCTTCTTTTATGACATAATTTTGTATCTATCTTCCTTCTCTTCCTTCAATACCTACAAAAACATACCAATGATTACTTTTAAAACCACGAGACTCTAAAGTCTTTGCTAATGCTTCTAACACCATTCCTCTTTGTTCAAATGAAACTTCAATTCTCTAGTTTGTTTCTCCTCCTGACTCAGGTTTCTTCAACAAACTCTCCAGTAGCTCTGCAACATAACACTCTTCTTCAATTTATTTTTGGTCATCCTCATGAACCAAATCTACCTTATTTTCTGTAGCAATAAATTTTTGCAGCTGCCCTTCATTTCCTTCTTTGGCCACATGCATATGGGCTCCACCTTGGTTGTCTTCATGAGGAAATGTAGCCTCATTCTCTATCAGAATGCAATTCTGATCTTTCCCTTTCAAAATGTCTGTGCATTTCCTTTTCTTTCTTCATATTCATGACAACTTCAAGTGACTGCCTATCACTTGCTTTACCTGCAAACATACACAAATTATCAGTTTTAAAAACATTAAGGACCTCAGGTTCCCTTGATTCCTTTGTCAACATATCTTCATCATGTTGATCTGAACTCCCCAAAGAGTCTATGAGACTTTCAACTAGTCTCCTCTCCACATCATCCTCTCTAAGGATGTCTCCTTGCTTTGGTTCACAATAGTGAACTCTTTCCTCTGTTGTCAGTGGCCTAAATCTGAACTCATCTCCTATGAGTTTCTCCTTTTGTATCAAAGCATTCATCCTCTGCTTCAATTCCTGCAATCTTTTCCAAAGATTCTCCTCATATAAATGCATCACTGGCCACTGGAATTTCTTCTTCATACTCCATCCATGTCTCTGGTTCTCTTGCATCTCTTCCTCTTGTAACAGCTTCATTATGTATCTGAGTTTACATTTTATCTCAGTCATCTCTCTGTCAAACTCTTCTTGACTCATCTTCTCCATGCTTTTTACCTTGGTACATTTCGTTCTGTTATGGATTTCCTCTGAACCTCTACAATGACCTTCAATGATCATTGTCTTCCCCTTCTTTGTGAACTTCATCTATTCACTTGTGGAATGCCTCTAAACCTTCTCTTGACAAGTCTCCATACATGTATTCATACCAATTCAAGTTTCCCTTTGAGCATGACCTCTTGGTACCTAATTGGTTCTCTGTCTTTGGAACCACCTTTTGAGAAACTCCTTTGATCCTCTTGGGCTTCTGCAGTACTCCACTTATTTTGAGAACATTCAACTTTTTCCTCCTTGTTGAACCTTTAGTTGGATCCTCAAGGTTCTTTGCCACTTCTTTCTTCAAGAACACAATTGTTCTTCTATCACAACTTCCTAGTTGTCTGCTGCTATCAACCTTCATTATGATTTTAACCTGCAACAAAACTCAAAACCAGAGTTAAAATAAAACATAGCATATCATCCTTTAAGATCTCTGCATGATCTTGTTCCACCATTCATCTACACTTGAATGGACTATTCTTTGCCTCTGCCTTATTCTATCAGATTTCCCTAAATTTGAATTACTCTGCGTAGAATATCTTTGACCTCCTTATGCATTCTCCTATGCATACTATCTTCTTATTAGATTTCCAATCTGAACTCCACCTTCACATTCTGTCTCTTCAAATATGTAATTCCATGTCAAAGAGAATTATTTCGCTCTGATACCAAACTGATGCAAGTGAGATGTGAATCTGACTGAATCTTTCCCAATCTTGGAACATATCCAAATACAACTCGCCTATCCCATAGTTGTGCACTCAATTTTTTCCTCAGAGTTCTCTAAACCCATAAAGGGGTGTTTGAGGATCGTTCTAATCCTTCTCCGATTCGATCACTAACAAGATCAAATTCTACTTTTTCACACAATTCCATTCACCTCAGCCCTAATTTCCACCATTTATTAACCCCTTTGGTCAGAAGACCACTCCCCGTGACCACAGTATAATGCAGATCATTAAACCTTGTTATCCTCATCCAACCTGAAGTAGCTCTGTCCTCTCCTCATGCGACCGAGAGCTATGACCTCGGCTCAACTCCATGGTTGCTAATATTACGACATAGATCGACTGGCATGATTAATTGGCGTGGAGATCTATGACTGCGGATGGTTGTGAAACCACAACTTTCTCTATGGTTATATTCCTTCCCGAATTCTGCAATGGAAGATGCTCGTTGGCGGATGCAATGGTGTGAGCCGTTGATTTATTGGCAGGCGACAACCGACGCTCTGTGTCGATTGAGGAACCAAGACTTGCACGGACTTTAACTTGCCTGTTGAATCCCGCAATTGATCCCCGTCGTTGATCCACATTTAGCATGATTTGACGATCACAACTTAATCGGTTGTTGACCCGACGGTCTTCCTCTGCAACACTCAAATTCGACGGTCACAACTCATCGATTATCGATTACTCCTTTCCTCATGGTATGTTGGTCTGCAACGCTCCTAGCTAGATGATTAACGGTCAACATTCATTCCTCGCAATCCTTGCACGATTGTGATCCAATGGTCCTCATCCGCAGGCGGGGTGATCTAACAGTTGTTGTAGTTTTCCCTGTGATCGTGATGATCTCTTTTCTTCACCATTCTGTAGGATCATCTATCCTTCTCGTGATTGATGCTCATTGGAATATATTCTCTGATCTCATTTAGAACACATGATTGCATCAGGCCTCCTCTCCAAAGGTCTTCTTCTCGTCCCTACAACACGAACCTGTACATGCAATTACACAGTCTCACTGTATGCATAGACTTACCCTTCTTCCCCATAGAGGTATACAATACAAAAACATAAATTCATAGGATTTTTAGTGAGAATCAAACAAACTATTTTGTTTTCATTATTATACATATGATTACACACAATTACACAGGCTCGTAGGCCTTCCTTTTCCTAGATCAAATCAACAGGATTTAATCCTAATTCTCCCTCCGATTGACCCCTTGCTCAATCTCAGGCCTAATTCTTGATTCAATTGGCCCCTTGCTCAACGTCTGACCTAATCTTATATGTTTTTCTATCTCCCTAGATGTCTCTAAGGCTTACAATAATATACAAAAGAATTCAGAATTGTTTTTGGTTCAGATCCAACAAACCCTCAACAGATTCCTAAGGATCCTCTTTGATCCACTATCCACTCAGCCAAATCCCTATTCTAGGATCTCCTAATCCCTAAGATCCTCATGAGATCTTCATAAGCCCAATATCACTCAAGTTCTCACATATTCAAGAACATTTACAATTATATCCTCACACACATATTCCTTACTCAAACCACTCAAAACATAGGAAATTACAAATAAATCAAGACTTTGAGAACCAACTCCCTTGAAAACACAAGACCTCCTAGTCTAGGAAATTGTACAATAATTTGGAAGCAGGATGCTCCTTCATCAAATTTATAACAGAATCATAAATGAGGAGCAACATTTCAATTCTATGGAGTATTATCATATTTATTGTAGGAAAAATGGAAAAGTTGTTTACCTAGCCAAATTTTCTAGGCAAATGGAGTAGGGGATTATCAATATCAATATCAACGGGGATTCATCGTTGATCCACCTACCTTATCCAAATGATATAAGAATGCAAAAAAATCATATGTCTCATTAGTAAAGGACAAATCATCCTATTAATTAATGAAAATTATGGTTTAGGATGGGATGTGACCCCATCCTCCATCCGCATTCAGATTACGACGTCATCACATAAATTTTAACATATGGTGCATGCCCCGTACTCCCTCCACTAGGATTCATTCTCACTCAACACATGCCTACCTCTTCTCACGGTGATAATATTAAATGTGGTCTTGTTGGTATGACGACAATGTATGGAATAATACATTCACCCTTCGCCAAACTTCTCAACTTCATCCCCCTCTACTCCCTCTTCTTCTTAGTTCACATGCGGTATGCACCATTGTCCTCCACAATGGATTTGAAGTACCTTAGTGCATCATCATTCCTACTCATGGCATCTTAGCTCCCCATGCCTACTACTTTGACAACTTAGAATCAGGCATATATTCATGAAATCACCAAGGATATGGGTCACAATTTGGATTTCTTCTGGTATTTTTCTCTCGTTTATGTCTTAAAGAGCTCAATTGTCCCCTTTGTTATTGGTCTAGAGTTATTCGCACTCATTTGAATTAAGGTATGTGGCACATAATTCAGCCCTCATACGATTGCACCAAATACAAAATGGGTGATATGAAGGATAAAATGAAGAATCAACAACAAGAAATGTTGGCTCTTCGTGTTTCCAATGGCCAACTAGAATATAAGTTGTAGAAGAGGGAAGAACGAAGGGACAAGGAAATGGAAATTATCCTTTATAAAATCAATAAACACATTGAGCGAATTTGATCCCTCCCTAGGACTATTTAGAACAATCTTCCAGGAGCCCTAGCAGAACAAAATCCAACCCCCTATGAAGGCTCACATGCTTCTTGTGAAGTTATACAATCCATGTTTCCTCAGCTTGAACATGACATTCTAGAGGACGTTCCAACAATGATTGACATTGAGCTAAAGCTCAATTAGGCCAGGTTTTTTAAGCAGTGCAAATTTTTGTTTTTTCTCTTCTCATATGGAAAAATCTATACTTGGAAGGATAACTGTAGTCTTTTTGAAAAATATGTTGAGGATATGTGCCTTCTAAGGATTTGTAAGGCCCTTTCTCTACTGAAGGCTTCAGGGCATTTTGAATTTTTGTACTTTCTAGTTGTTTTTGCCTCTACACCGCCCTTTTTATAATAAAAGCACGGACCATTCCTGTTAAAAAAAATTCATAAAGGTTTCAAATATTGAGTGTCCAACCCTCCAGTTCTATACACATTAAAAATATTGTTTTCCATAAAAATGTGGCCACACTTTTCTTCTTCAAAAGAATTTCAAAGTGTTAAATATCAGTGTATAAATCTTCAAACGTAGTAGCATAATCAGATACTGATATAAGATAGGATTTGTTTTGTGTATCCATGTGATCAATAACTATATCTCGGATTCATATCTCAATCATATCACAAAATATTCTCAATCATGGGAATCAGTTTGGTATTTTAGTTGTGGATCCCATTAGGAAAGATCCAATTATAGTTATAGACCTTGAGGCCTTTCCCAAAGAGAAATAGTTTTATCAGAACTATATAAGAGCCTGAAAGAGAGCCTACTTTCTTTATGGGCTACATGTTAGAAATTTTAATTGAACTTAATAAGGTTTTATATTTGAAACAAACTCATTAACAAACTTCTATGTGAAACAAAACAAACCCATTAACGAACATCTTGGTGGATTCTTGAGAGATTTACATTTAAGTATAATTTTGTGTTTTATTTCCGTTAATTATATATTTCAATAATAGGGATGCTATGAAATGCATACCAAATGGACGAGAAAACGATTAATGTGGTCAAAGAATAATTGAATATTAAATACCAATGCCATAACAACATCATCAATGGTAACATATATACATGTAGAATTGCCAATGCAGCAAAATAACTATGAATCAGCTAAACACACTTAGAGAGAGGAGATATGTGAACATGATGAAAAGAGACAATCTATTAGTCTCAAGTTTGCACAATGTCTATTGTTTTCTCCTCAATTGAACCGTTCATTTAAAACTAACCTTGCTAATACGTTGTGATTGCCATCATAATTTACACCCACAACCATGATGAATTATTTTGGGGGTTTTACAGAGTTAAGAGAAGTGAAAGAGAGACCAAATGAAATGACATTATGGCATTGTAGGAGCCAAACATATAAAGTATGGATAGTGAATGAGATTCCAATCATCAAATTGACAAAGATTGGCAGTTCACATAACATAAGAATTCGGGAAGGGGTTCACGAAGACTAGGTGTCCAAGCTTCTATAGAAATCTTTTATTAAATGGCACTTGAATGGTGGATGCACCAATACGGTGGTTGGTGGATTTAATGTTGTGGAAGGGTGCATTATATCAACATATATATGAGAAGAAATGAGAATCAAGATGATTTTATTTTTTATATACCACATACAATGGTAGGTGTTGAATCTTGAATCTTGATCACTATTCACATTCATCCTCATTTAATATTGACAACACAAAGATCATTGAACACTTGAGACTTGGGAATAGAGACATTGGTAGGTGGTTAAAAATGTAGTCTTTCTTTTGAAATTTTATAATATTTGTTATCCTTCATAAATGACAAGTAAATTAAAAATATTACCTTTTTTTGAAATGTAATTTTTAAAATTAAAACCTTGAAAAAAAATAGAAATAATTCAATTTTAATCACTAATTAAAATGGATCCAAAAAAACAAAAAACTTTATTTTATTTTTATTCTTTGTAATAAATATATTTTTAAAAATATTAAATTCATATCATATATATAAATTTATAATTACTTATCAATATTCTAAAAACTTAACAAACAACATTTCATATCAACCATCAAACCAATTGTAAAAGCATCACACTTTATAATTGCCATCACATTACATATCTTTAATAATATAGTCTCACTTAAGGCTACTAATATGAACCCAATCATACAAACCCTAACCCTGGATGAAAAAAAAATCTTAAACAACACAATGTTATTTAGGTTAATATTTTTTCAATTGTGTGAGACATTGCATTTCTTTTCTGTTAAATTATGTTATCTAAACTTGTGTTATTGAAACTTCTATTATATTGTGAAGCAATAAATTATATTGTAAAGTAATAAAGGAAAAATGAGAGGAAATATAATTGTAAAATTTATTCTAAAACATTTGAAAATTTGAATATTATTTTTTTTATACACATCATAAAATATTTAATAGATAAATAATTTTTTATATAGTAAAAATAATTATAATGTTTTAGATTTATTTTAATTTTTTTATACGGCGGACTGACAACTCCGTGGGTTCTTTCTGTCCAGAGATATTAGAAAGTATTCTATCATTAATTAATCTACACCTACAGAACATTTTAATAAATATTTTAAGAAAATATATAAAAAATATTATAAAACATTTACGTTGAAATTTTTTTCACTCTTAAAAAATTAAAAAAACAAATATATTTATCTCATAACCAATTAATTATTATAATAATATACATAAAAACAACTTATTATAATAAAATAAAAGATAATTACAATAAAAACAACTTTATTCTTATTTAAAAACATTTTTACCTTTTAAATTTCTATACAAATAAAACAACATAAATATTGACCATTTACTATATACTTTTTTTTTTTTTCACAAAAAATTCTGCTGAAAAAATTCACCCAATACTTCCCCACTTAATAGATGATATGAGGTGTTAAACCACAACCCCAAAAATACAAGACTCAAACTCGTGACCTCTCCATACACAAATTTTACCATTTACCATATCCCATGAGGCTATTAACCATTTACTATGTACTCATTTATACTAAAAGTATCTATACAAATAAAACAACAACATAGTCATATTGACGGCGTACTATGTATTCATTCATGCTAAAAGTGCATATACAAATAAAACAACATGCTCATGTTGAGTGTGTAATCATTCATGCTGGTCTGATTTTGGAAGACTTGCGTTGGATGTAATAGGGCTATTTCGCTTGCTGAAACCTCTTTTATGAATACAATTTCTCCAATTTTAGTGTATAAGTAAAATATATGAATTTTTATATTATTTTTCAAATTTGATTTATTAATAAATAATGATTTGAATATTTTTTTAGAGTTATTAATTTAAAATAAGTAACAATATAAAATATTATAAATAAAAAATATTTTCAAATTTAAATTCACTTTTCTTATAGTTAAAAAATTCAAAATTTTAAATTACATGTACTTAAGTTTCAAAATAAAATATTTAAATTATATTTACTTTGATTTTTATTGGTTCAAAAGATTGATTTCATCATTTTTACAATTGTCAAACCACAAAAATTGTTGATTTATAAGTTAAAAAACAATTAAAATTGAAGAAAGTTAAAAATGCTAAGTGTTTTACTTTTTCTAGTTTGCCTTCATTAGAATCCAATGAAAGAATTTTGGATGGATAAGATTGTTGTTTTAATGTAGAAATGGATTCAACACCCTCAAATTCTCATATTGTAACCAAATATTACAATGTTAATGTTTGCATCAATTTAAAATATTTTTTGTTTAATTTTAGGTAAGAAATGTTACTTTTCCAAGACTAATTGGACATTTTCCAATTTGCCACCTTTAGAATCAACAAAGACAATATTTACTACAACTGTGATTTTGAATTGATTGAAATTGTTGTTTTTTATACAAAAATGGATTCAAAGATATCCAATACCCCTATTGCAAGTGTATTGTACCATATTAACATCTAATATCTTCCATTCCATGAACAAAAAATGATCACTCCTAGAATTTAGGTCAAATTTTTTGTTTTCCCCTACAATTATTATGAGCTTCTACTTGATTGAAAATATTATAGAGAGATGATTAATGAGATAGAGTATAGGAAGAACAAAGTAAGTTAATAAGTAGATAAAATCAACTTATTTATGTAGAAATTTGATAAAATAAGTTATCAAGGAAAAACTTTGTCTAATCGAAAAAAAATTAACTCTAGGAAAAATTGAGTATGTAGGAAGAATGACTTGCCAACAAAAATATTAATTGAACATGGTTATATAGGAAGAGTGTAATGGAACATGATTGTATAGGAAGAGTGGATTAATGAGATAGGGTCATATATGAAGCAAGCTTGGAAATTGATGTTCCACATATGTTTTTTTCAATTCAGAATGTGTTTGACATGTTCACTGTTGTAAATTCATGATTTAGAAAGTTACATGAATACAATTATCATAACCATTACTTTGACATTTGCATGGATAAATAACTTGTCAAAATTATTAATAGTTGTATAATGGAAATTAAGTGAAAGTGGATCGAAGTGTACTTGCACCACCAAAATTCTCTTTGCTTCCCTAGTCCCAATTCTTAACAAGTACTGCGAATAATGGCGGGAGTCAACTCAGGAGTCCCTCTACTCAGTGCCAATTGTTGAATTTCAATTGAATAACCCATTAGATTTCATTTTCCCACCCATAACCTATTTTAATTTTGTCATTGAATCTAAAGAGGACCATCAACGATTTCTACTCGCTTGGAGGTTACCCCTTTTTGGTTCAAAATGAGTGATTCTCCTTAAGTGATTTTTGGAACTATCCAAACCAAAAAAAAAAAATTGCATGTTTGGATGTTACCTGGTTCATGGTTCATGGTGAATTTTAAGCATGATTTCATAGTTGTGCGAAGTTCGTCATCTTCTCATCCTCATAAGTTAGTTTTTTATAAGGTCCTTTTTTAATCATGTGGGCTTCAACCAAGATGCCCTCTATAAGGTATCTTTTATGTCTTAGGGATAAGAGATGAGTATATATATATATATATATATATATATATATATATATATATATATATATATATATATATGTATGAGTGTTTGGAGAATTACCATACTTCACCATATTATTATAGACTTTGACATCATAATCAAATTGTGTATATATCTTACCATTTCCTTTCACCTTTGTTCTTAGGAACATTGTAGACGTTACCACTAGTGCCACACCTGAATTGTATTCTATATTGAGGTTTTGTCAATTCTTATTTTATTGGTTGAATCTAATTTGAACTATTGTTTAATCATCTTCTAGTTTCTTTTTTCAAATGTTTAATTTCACTCTCTAAAACATTGAGTTCTTCTTATACTTTAACTCATTATTTGATCATTTGCTATATAATTCTCTTTATGATGAAGGATCTTCTAGTTTCTTTTTTCAAATGTTTAATTTCACTCTCTAAAACATTGAGTTCTTCTTATACTTTAACTCACTATTTGATCATTTGCTATGTAATTCTCTTTATGATGAAAGAGATCTTCTAGTTTCTTTTTTCAAATGTTTAATTTCACTCTCTAAAACATTGAGTTCTTCTTATACTTTAACTCACTATTTGATCATTTGCTACACCCATCCATAACTTGCTTATCCTGATATTCAATCTTGTTATCATTATTGGACTTGTCTTTAAATTTGTATTTACCATTTTGTTTTGAAAAGCTTGATTTTATTCATTGGTTTTTGTTTTGATAATATTGAAAGTAATACTTACCTTTTATCTGCTTAAAACAATTATACATGTGGTTCAAGGGACACACATTATTACAAAATGCTCACAATTCAATTATCCATGGTAAATACTTATGTTGATCTTGAGTGTGTTTGTGTTAAAAGTAACAATGACAACAAGGGAATTTGAATTGAATATAGCTTATCAAGTTTTGATTATTTTGTTTTTCTGATTTTATAAAAGTCTCAATTATACCTCTAGTTCAAGGGACACATTTTACTACAAAATGCTCACAATTTAGTCATCCATGATAAATAGTTGTGTTGATATTGAATGTATTTGTGTTAAAAATAATATTGATAATAAAGGAATTTAATTTAAATAAATGGCATAGGCTTTTAAATTCACTTATTGTGCATTTTTGATTTTACATAAATTTCAATATTTGGATTTGAATTTCTAATTACTAATAAAAACAAATACCAAAATCTACAAGTGGATATGTTATTACTACATATATTCACAAATCTATTAATCTCGTGAAGAGAGTAGGATATTTACAGCTTATTGCAAGGGTTGCAACTTAATTATGATGACTTGCACACAGAGATTGAAAAATAAATTTTAGAAATCCCACCTTTATGATTCTTATGAAATTTTCATTCGAGAGACGAGGCTCTTGAAGTATTAAAAAATGACACATATATTTAAAAAAAATCTTAACTACCATGAAATTTTTATTTGACAAATAATATTATAACCAAATTCCAGGCTCGATAGGAAGAATGGGTTGCCAACTTGTTGTTGTCACACACCTTACCCCTAGATACCTTTTTAAGGGATGGGGCATAATTTTTTTCGCTTTTCTCAATTATCTCAAATCTTCTCTATCATAGCTCCATCGTCTTCTACTCATCAAGAGATTTCCAACGATGATAATTTCACTCAGAACTGAGCTCTGGAACGAGGTTTATGACCTTCCAAAGTTCTCGGGTTTACATAGGCAACATCTCTCTTACTACCACGTGGCATCCTCGTGAATTCTCATTGTCCACGCCAACTGATGTGGTGACACCCTGGTCTTGATTTGGCACTAGCCTAGCCTGCCACAGTGGAACTTTGATCCATGCAGGCCCATATCCATCGTAACTCGAGCGTTCTCCCAACACACTCTTCGCTTATCTCCGACGAATATGGTATCGAGGAATATTCCCTTTCTCTCTGTTACATAGGTCTGCACCCCATCCCTTTTCCCTCCTTTACCCTATCCATACATCAATTCTGAGTTTTTTGGTTGCTTGCTTAGCTCATTCTCCATTGTTTAATCATTCCACTTCATGGCCCCTGCTTGTCTTTGCTTATTTTGCACCATCTATTTGCTGCCTTGAAAGGATCACATGTTATGGTTTGAGTTTTGAATTCTCGTCATCATATTTTTCACTAACGAAGCATGTAGCAGGTCCACCGAGTCTTTGTGTGTGTGCAAGATATATCCATTTTCAACAAATCCATTGAAAGCTCAATAAGCTTCCGTAGAAGCTAGCAGCCAATCAAAGCAGGCCATGTCAGACTCAAAATAGACGCAAACAACAGGTTGACATGATCAACGGTGAAGATCCGACATTGATTAGATCGACGTTTCCCGTGCATTCGAGATTACGAAGTGTGAAAAGACATGACGTTTTGTCGCGAGGCGC
>ML827190.1:48791-60051 GCA_009831015.1 Picea engelmannii | reverse complement strand
AAGTCATTTTACTCACTTCCATATTAGTAATTAGGGTTAAATAATGAATAAACATGAAAAAACCCATTTTTATCATGGTAAAAAGTAAATAAAATAACTTCACAATTCATTTTACCACATTGTTTTACCCTTTTACCATTTGAGTGCAAAAACTTCCATTTTACCTTCTACCTTCATCGTCAATTTTTGGGAGCTTTGGGCCATCATTCTTTGAGCCGTCTACGGTGTTTTGGTAAGCTATCCATTCTCTATCTTGTCATGGTTCAAATTCATGATTTCATTGGTTAAATTTCAAGTTTTAAGTCCATTTCTCAAACCCTATGCGCGTAGAAGGATTCTCATAGGTGGGCCTAAGGCAACATGCGAGAAGTTCGCACTGTGTTCCATAGGCCACCTGCGAACAACGCAAAGGTTAAAAAAAAATTGTAATGTTTAGCCAATAAAAAGGGTTTATTCCATGAAAGAGAGTTTTAACCATCTTCATATGTTTCCCATGCAGGTTTATAACCATCATAATGGTGCTCGAATGGAGAGAACGATAACACGAGGAAGATAATGCAACTGCCGAAAATCACCCTCCGACCCTTGCTGCCTTAAGAGATTGCGGTCTCTTGAAGTATTTCCGCATTTCGGGCATGAGAGCCCAAGTTCGATTGCTAGAACACTTAGTCCGGATGTGGGATCCGGATCAACAGGTTTTTAATGTCGGAGCTCACACATTGACTATCGACATTGAGGACATTTATTTCTTGACTAGGCTATCCAAGCGAGGGTCCTATGTCAGTTTGACCGGTAGCCGAAGGGGTGGTTTAAAAATGAGTGAGTATTGCCGGGAGTACTACGTGCCTAAGGCTGAATGACAAAAAGGGAAAGTGGCCATTTGGGGAGTGACTGATATAACTCTCCGTACCATTCTCTTCACTATCGCTCGGATGGCAGGAAGTGTTGCCCCACATATGGCTCTGCAGAGATATTTTCAGTATGCCATCGAGTGTACTGAGCCCCGGGTCTTCAACTGGGCTGACGCAGTTTTACGCAATCTCAAGAAACAACTGACCAAATGCAGGCGTGGAGATCTAAAACAGTTTGTTTATGGATCATTGCTGGTGTCTTTCTTCTGTGAGAGGGTTCCTGTGTTTAGACTTCAGGCAGAGTGGCACTTTCCGGGTCCCAGGGATCCACGGATGTTATGATGGTGCCAACTCATGGCTAGACATGTGACAGGACTGATCGTCAGGTATGACGATCTCTTCTTCGACTGGCTGCAAGGCCAGGTGCTGATGGTAGAATATTATGCATACGCTAGCTTAGATTTTCAAGGTGATCCTGACCTTGCACTTCCTGAGGATGCACAGTGGGGAGACCTCGATAATAAATACACCAATTTTTATCTTTTTAGATGTTTTTGTATTTTCATCATATTAAATGTTTTTGGTTTTATAGAATCATCCAAAGACTAACACCAAATTTTTTTATTGATAACATAGATGTTGGGGCATATAGACCTGCTGGTAGTTCTCCTATCCAGCGTCGAGGAGAGGCAGTAGTTGCAGTTCCCCAGTATGCCGAGGACTATCTGATAGTGGAGCAGAACTTAGAGGGTCTGATGGCCGACATTCCAGATATGACTCTGGAGGAGATTCCACGGCGCGATCAGCGTCACACCGTGGGAGTCTCTGCCTCTATGGGTCGGCTGCTCCACAGAGTTGCTAGGACCTTAGTGTGTTATCATGAACATCATTAGTGATGTCACTTTGTAGAAGCCAGGAGCTTCAATTTTTGATATTTTGGTCTTCGGACACATTTTGTAAAAACAAACTTTGATCGTTATACATATATACATGGTTTCTACCGGCTTACTTTACATTTGTGTACAATTCAATGTGTTTGATTTATAAGTGATTTAAATGCCTATCCAACACATAATTAGCTAAAGCATCTGTCAATGTATTAAGACATCTAGGAATGTGTTGATATTCTATGTAATCAAAATGTCGTTCCAAGAGGCAAATCCGTAAGTATACCCTTAATAAAGTAGGACTTCGAATAGAATATACATTACTGAGTTGTAGTGCTACCAACTGCGAGTCAAGTCGGACAACCAAATGACGAATTCCGAGAGAGATAGCATCAACCAGTAATTCAACCACGACGCTATACTCTACGATGTTGTTGGTTGCTCGGCCAAGACATATACCTCGTAGAGATATGAGTTCGTTTGTCGGGGCATAGATTGCCCATGCAGCGGAAGCTAAGTTCCGAGTACTACGGCTAGCACCGTCGGCGAAGCCAATATAAGGTAGCAAACACTCCGGCATCTGGCAATCAAACACAACGTCACGTAAGGGCAGAGACCAGATAACATCAAAAGCAATACTAAAGTAACACACTCACGCAGTATGATACATAAAATACAAGTACTCATGCACAAATGACTTATGCGTAGTACTTCTTTAAGTATTACCCATTCCTGGGTTCACTCAAAGGTACACCATCATAATCAACTAGTTCATACGCTCCATTTTCCAACACTCTACTAACAATGTAAGGCCCACGCCACATTGGTTCGAATTTCCCAGCTCCTAGGACATCTTTATCTTGTTCATATAGAATAACAAGATCTCCTTCAGAGAAGACACGAGGTTTGACATGCTTGTCGTATTGTGCCTTAACACGTTTTTTCTGGGCTTCTATTACAAGAGTAGCATCATGGCGAGTCTCATCTAATCGCATCAAATACAACAGACGTTACTCTTCGGCAGAAGTATTAGGTAAGAGCTCTATAGCTAGCTTCAAATACGGGATTACACATTCTATTGGCAGAATGGATTCCATGCCATAAACTAATCGAAAAGGCGTGAATCCTGTGGCAGACTTAACATATGTCCGATATGCCCACAATGTTGAAAATAACATCGTGTGCCAGCTAGTTTTATGGATTCCTATCATCTATCGAATCATAGTTATAAGAACCTTATTGATGGCTTCGACCTGGCCATTGGCCTGTGGATAATAGGGCGTTGAGCTATCATGACGAAGGCCCAACTTATTTGTAAGTTCAGACATCATATAATTCCTAAAATGACTACCATGATCGGTAACGATAGCCTGAGGAACACCAAAACGAGTGATGACATGGTTGAAAAGAAATAACGCTGCAGTCTTCCCAGTATTATCAAATTTCGGCATCACCTTGGCCCACTTAGTAAAATAATCAACAGCTGCAATAATATAACCATGCCCCCCGGCCGAGTGAGGGTGACAAGTCATGAAATCAATGCCCCATTTAGAGAAATGACCTACTAAGACTACAGGATGAAGGGGAGCAGGATGCGATCGAATCTTCTGATTATAAGTCTGGCAGGCATGACACTTCTGAACAACAGTAATGCAGTCAGTGAATAGGGAAGGCCAAAAGTAGCATACCCAGACATATGACCACCACATGCTCCTGAATGGTAGTCATTCAATGCTTTCTCAGCTTCATAAAAAGTCAAACAACACCTAAAGAAGGAGTCAATTCCTCGACGGTAAAGAGTATCGCCGAGGATAATATAATGACGTGCTTAATAACGGACATGACGTCGTTCGTTACTAGACAAAACAGGCCGGAAAGTTTGAGTTAGGATATATATAATGATATCTCCATACCAAATATCATCGGTACTGATAAGGAAAAGTGACTTGTCAGGTAACAAATCAACTGCTACCTTTTCCGTGGCAGTGTGGGGAAAATCACAAATTAACTCAGCGAAAACTAGAGATTTCTTCGATGTGGCGCGATCGAATTCCAAATCGAACTCTTGGAGAATAACAATCCATTTGGAGTACTTTCCCCCCATCAATTGACGGGTCAATATATGTTGCATGGGGTTATAGTGTGAAATCACTGTAGTCTTCCTCGAGAGAATATAATGACGAAAATGTTGAACTGCTTGAACATCAGCCAAATCCAGTTTCTCAACATGTTGGTACTTGATTTCCGTGGATGATAAACTTCTACTCAAGTAATAGATAACATGTTCATCGTGGTTATCATCCTCTTGAACGAGGACCATGCCAATAGTATACTCGGACGCAGCTAGATAAAGAAAGTAATCTCGACTATAATCCAGAGGGAAAAGAAGAGGATCTTTTGTGAGGGATAACTTTAAAGCTTCAAAAGCGTTGTTAGCAACCTTATCCCAGACAAACTCTGAACCTTTCTGTAGAAGACGTGTGAAACTGCGAGTAATCTCAGCATAATTCAAGATGAAATGACGAAGAAAGTTTTCTTTCCCCTGCAAACTTTGTAACTGGCACAAAGAAGAAGGAGGAGGGAGATTAAGAATTGCCTCGACCTTGATAGGATCTACCCGGATCCCATGGCATGAAACAATGAAACCGAGGAGACGGTCGGATTCTACGCAAAAGACACATTTATGAGGATTCAGGCGGATGCGATAGAATCAACAACGAACGAAGATTGCTCGGAGATGATTAGGGTGATTGACTCGACGTAAAGAGTGAGCTGGCAAATCGTCCAAATAAGGTTGAACAATATGCTTGATATCGTGAAATGCGTAAGACATAGTACGTTGGAATGTAGCACCTACGTTCTTCAGACCGAAGGGGAGTTTCCTGTAGGCGAAAGTACCCCAAGGACAAATAAAATCCATTTTATGTTGGTCCTCAGGAGCGATATTGATTTGATTATAGCCGGAAAATCCATCCATGAGGAAAACGATTTCACTACCGGCACAGTCATCGATGATCTGGTCAACGAAAGGGGTTGGAAAATTGTCCTTTCGACAAGCTTTGTTGATATCCCCATAATCAACACAAACGCGTATACTACCACCATTTTTATCAATCGGTACTGGGTTGGAAACCCATTCCGTCAATGCCACGGGATAAATAAAACCGGCTTTAAGAAGTTTTTCAACTTCGAGTTTAATGGTTGCCGCTTTACGTGGATGGACAGGACAGAGGCTCTACCGGACTGGTTTATCTCCGAGGTATGTCTTAATCTCATGAATGACGATAGCAGGGTCAATACCAGGCATCTCTTCGTAACTCCACGCAAAGATATCACGAAATTCTTTAAACAAGGAAGTATAAGTGACAATTTCTTCAGGAGAACACGAAGCTCCAATATGAACGTTCTCGAGTATCCCAGGTTTCACTGAAATATCTATGGGTATCATGGGTGAAATGTTACTAAGGTTCCCTTCTGCAAACACATCTCGTTTAGATTGGGAAACCGTGGATATAACAACAATGGTCGACGGAGTCGAAATCCGCTGATAATTCTCAAGAGTTTGTTGTTCCAGAAATAGTATGGAACGATGATGCCCATTGTCCCAAGGGAAAGGGTAAGAACAAGGAGGATAAAAATAATCCACAGTCTAAGAAAACCAAAACACCACCTGCTGATGATAGGGATAAGCGAAAACATGAATACCCTTGTCTTATCTGTGGTGATGATCACTACACTAAGGATTATCCACGATGAGCCGAGGTTACTAAGTTCCTTCAAGGGACCCGGAAACCCCCCACTCTCATCATGTTATCACAACCCTTACCCTCTCAACAACAGGCCCAATTGGTAATTCATGAACAAACTTCCTCCTCCAATACATCCTATGTCTTAATGTGTATAGGTGATTCAAATAAGAATGACATCACACTTACCACGCGAGCCAAAGATTATACTTCCTCCAAATAGAAGGTTGATGCAATACCTCCTTCATTGGTCCAACCATATCCCACGACTCCACCTACCAATGGTCCTCTTCATCTCGAATGACTGAGCATAGATATAGTTCTTTTCCCTCCCCCAAAGAGTGTTTTTCGAAAATCGTCTTTCAATCCTCATGCACGTGCTGCCCAGAAATACAACATTGTTGAAGATCTGGTCCAAGCACCATCCATGATGTCAGCCGTCGAAGTTATTGAAACTTTTCCTATACAACGGAAGGCATTGTTGAAGGCTATTGGTGGAATATACCCTATGGATACAAATTTAATAATTTTTGACTTGGAAGATCACATTCCAAGGTTACCCCCTCAACTTGCATTCCAAATACAAGTTATTGTCTCCGAAAAAAACATTTGTAGAATAGTTATTGATGAGGGTGCCTCTAGGTGTGTCATGTCTATTACCTGCTGGAAAGGCATTGGCTCTCCTCCTTTGAATGAATCCCACAACATGCTCAAAGCATTCAATGGCTCTAGTTTTAAGCTGTAATGATCCCAAGCCAAATGTTTTTCTTGGAATCACTAACTACGATTGATTTGTTGATGTGCAGGTGTTTATTGAGTTATTAAGTGCATGCAAGATTCATCCAACACATGAACATCACAATACATTCAATATATAGAAGCATAAACAAATATCTAACCTTTTTATTATGAGCAATGCAGGATCAATACAAAAGATGGCCGATCTGGCATAAACCTCAGATGGTTGTACAAAAAATAGATACGAGTTTCTACAAAATGATCCTGCCAATACAAAAGAAGCCTCAAAAGGCTAGATAAGTAATGAAGACCAGTACCAAGAATCTTTGAATGCCAACGCTCCAGCTGAAGAGTGCCACGCTCCAAGTAAAGACTGAAGCCCTCAATAATTCGGCCCTGATGGAAGAATGCTCCAAATGAGCCCAAACTCAGTCAGATAATAGATCAGGGTAGTGGGAACCTCCTCCTGAATTTTCAAGACCAACCTCCAAGGCCAACCTCTCTAACTGTTGAATCTTCCAAGGGAGTTGCGCCCTCCTGAATAACTGAAACCCTAGGCAACTTGTCCCTGAAGAATTACACCTCCAAATGACGTGAAACTCTCCAAGAATATAGATTGGTCTATGATAATCCTGTGGGAGAAGTTTCAGACTCATATCTCAAGTAGATCTCTCTAGATATGAGAAATCCAAAAAAGTGGCACGTCCTCTTATCCTCCAAATTGTCCCAAGCTGATGCTAAAGATTGAGTGGTGATAACTCCTCAAGAAAACCCTCAAAATGATGATGGGACACCTACCAATAAAACCCAACTAATGAAATGCCCAACGGTCCTCCTAATTGGCTAGATCAAACCCTCCTCAATGGTGTGGTGTACCCTTGCTAGAAAATCCCCAATGCTACAGCCCTGCTATCTACTGAAGCTCTAGAAGGAGATATGCTGAGAGTAGAATGGTGTGGAGGAATATTTCATCCTCGAGACCAAGTTGTAGAACAATTTGAGTTGATATTTCACCACTGAGTTTCTCACAAGGGTTTGTAGAACAAAACCCCCAAACTGAATGCTGAAGAGAAATAACAATAATATACCAAAATCAAAATGACTAATAGGTGCGCCCCAGCCTCTTACTTATACTTTTTCTTCTAATCCTTTGTTGTGTTAGGTTAACTCCTAGGGTTAATCTTCTATTCTTCTATTGAGTTATGTTTTACTTATTTATCCCTTTCCTTTCTTAAGTCAACTCAAAAATATAAGTTTAGCCTCGTTGACTTCCCCCCTCAATGCGAGACTATGACCTAGTGTGGTTGCCCAGGCCACTGAGTCTCCTCATCACCTCTCTAAGAGCTCGGGGACATTACAGTCTCCCCTGCTTGAAATTTCTTGTCCTCAAGCAATTCCAAACCTACTTCTCTTACCACATGCTCCTGCTCCCAAGTGGCATCCTGAATGGGTAAATCCTTCCACCTGATCAGGTACTCCTTGATGCTTCAGTTTCTGAGCCTCTTCTCTCGAACTTCTAGCACCTCCTCCAGAATCAAAACAAGTTGTCCCTCCTCATCCATGGGGAGTAATACCTCAATATGCCTGATGTGTTGATCGAGGTATTTCTTAAGGCATGAGACATGAAAATCATTGTGAATTTTGCTGCCCTGTGGAAGCTCCAGCTTGTAAGCTACGACCCCTATCCTCATGCTGACTTTGTAGGGTCCAAAGAAACATGGTTGCAATTTCTCCACTCTGCTTCTTTTAATGGAAGCATGTCTGTATGGTTGCAGCCTTAAATAGACTAAATCGCCAATCTCAAAAGTCTAGTCAACTTTGTGCTTGTCTTCTTGGACCTTTTGCTGGTTTTGTGCCCTCTATAGATGATCCTTCAATTCCCTGAGAATGTCTTGGCTCTGTTGTATCCAATCCTATACCATCGGTGCCCTACTATCGCCAAATGTAATCTCTACAAATGATAAGGGATCATAGCTATACAAATCTATGAATGGTGACATGCCAATGGACATATGCTAGGTGGTGTTGTAACAATATTCTCCCAAATGCAACCATCTGACCCATGCTTTATGTTTCCCTACCACATAGTTTCTGAGATATCCCTCCACCCATTTGTTGACTATCTCTGTATGTCCATCTGCCTGAGGGTGATATCCGGTGCTAGGGGTCAAGGCCATACCAACCAACTTGAATAGCTCCTACTAGAAAGTACTCATAAACCTTCTATCCCTATCACTGACAATGGTCTTGGGTAGGCCGTGCAACCTGAAAATCTCCCTAAAAAAAAGTTTGGCCACCTGTGCTTCACTGAAGTCGGTAGCTATGTAAAATAAGTGTGTAAAATTTCCTAACCTGTCCACCACTACAAATATGCAATCCTTCCCTTGCATCTTTGGTAGCCTAGTGATGAAATCCATGGATATGCTTTCCCATTTGTGCTCTAGAATGGCAAAGGGTTGCAAGAGTCCTGCTAGGTGTGTGTGCTCATCCTTGTTTGACATGTTTTACACTCTTTGACGTGCCTAATCACATCCTCCTTGATCCCTTTCCAAGAGAATATTTCTCTCACCTGCCTGTACGTCTTGTTGATCCCCTGATGTCCCACCAGTGGTGAATTATAGCATGCTTGCAATACCTTGGCCTTGAAGGCCGGTCCAGAAACCAAGAATATTTGGTCTTTGTAGTAGATGAGGTCATTAATAACCTTGAAATATTCATCTTGTACCTATCCATCTAGTAGTTGGCACACAAACTGATCCTCTGCATACTCCATCACTAGTTGGTCTTTCCAATCAACTGTTATCCCTGTTATGGAAAGTATGGATGGCCTCCTGGATAAGGAATCATCCACCACATTATTCTTCCATTTGAAAAACTCAATATCAAATTCATAGTCTGTTATAGGATAAATCCGTGACTGCGGACACAAACCGATCTCCCTAGATCCACCTGGATCTAGAACAAAACATGACAGAATAATACACTTTCCCTAGATCTAGCCTATCGAATGAACTAAGAGATAAGGGTTATGGACCTACCTTATGAACGCTTTCCTTAGATATTTGTTGTTCTAATCTTTTCTCCAATGCTCTCGTCCCGTCCAGATCACAACAGAACAAACCAATCGAAGTAAAGCTAGATTAATATATTCAATAACTAGTCTATACATATGATCGAGGAATTATGTAATAAAGTGACATCATCTTTATGGGAAAGGGACATATTACTGTATTGAATTAATTGAAAGTGAAACTTACAACCCGAGCCTTGATGTCATAGGTATACTTTCGATGGCTCCTAGCTCTGACACACACACTTGCTCATGCATGAAGAAAATCAACCACTTGTGATGACCTTACTGTTGTCTCTTGCTGCTGTAGCATCAATCCTCCATACAGTCTTGCACTAATTCTATAATAAATCTCTAGCTATCTTGCTTCTTGTTTGATTAACCCTTTCAATGATAAATCCCCTCAATATATAGGAGAATATAGATTAGCTACATGGATAGGGAATGATCCCAAGATATCTGGAATGCCAGCACCTGAATAACCATTCGAAAGACAACTCACCCTTCTAGAAGATTCCCTTCTAGAAGGTTCAAGATTCTTATCTTTTTCCCCTTTAAGAACATGTTCGCACCCTAACAATGAGTACAGTGTGAGAAGTTCGCACCCCATATTAAAGCGGCCTGCGAGAATCAGGCATTCTCGCAGGCAGATATATAGGTAGCCTGCGAACATCTTTAAAAACATGATTTTTGGAAGCAGACAAATGTAACTTCTCTCAGGAAAGTGTTCTTAGTAAAGAGTTTGATTTTCCATCATCATAAAATCATCATGACATCATCATAATGACCAAATTTGTGGATAACATAGGCCTGTATTATGCTTACCCATTTTTGTTGCCTCTCGTTCAAGTCCTTCTGTTCCAATAAGTATTTGAGATTGTTATGATCTGACTTAACAACAAACCGAGCACCTACCAAGTATTGCCAAAATTTGGCCAATGCATGCATGATAGCTAGCATTTCTTTGTCATAAATTATGTAGAGTAGCTTAGGACCCTAGAGTTTCTGGCTCTCGTAGGCAAGAGGGTGCCTCTTCTGCATCAGTATGGCCCCTATGCCTTCCTCGGATGCATCGCACTCCAAGGTAAATGGGAGATTAAAATATAGAAGGGCTAAGACTGGGTACATACTCATCACCTTATTCATCCTGTCCATCATTTTTTGAGCCTCCTCATCCCACTTGAATGCTCCCTTCTTAGTCAAATCGGTCAAGGGTGCACACAATTGAGAGAACCCCTTGACAAACTTCCTGTAATATGTGCACATTTCCAGAAATCCTCTCAATTCTGTGAGTGTCTTAGGAGTGGGCCATTCCATGATGGCTTCAATATTCTCCTGATGTACCAGTACCCCTTTTTCTCTGACAATGTGTCCTAGATAAAGGACCTCCATCATTCCAAACTCACATTTGGACTCCTTAGCATATAGCAACTGCTCCTCCATAATTGACAAAATCTGGTCCAAATGTCTAAGATGCTCCTCCCATGTTTTGTTGTAGATAAGCAGTCCATCAAAGAATATCAACATGTGCTTCCTCAACTTCTTATTAAACACATGGTTCATACATGATTGGAATGTAGCAGGGGCATTGGTTAACCCAAAGGGCATCACCAAAAACTCATAGTGGCCGTAATGACATCTGAAAGTTGTTTTTGAGATATCTTCCTCCCTCATCTTGATCTGATGATAGCCAAAACAAAGGTCAATCTTAGTAAACTAGATGGCCCCATGCAACTCGTCCAACAGTTCATCAATCCTTGGTATTGGGTACCTGTTTTTGATGGTTTTCTTATTCAAGGCCTTGAAGTCAATTCACATCCTCATTGTTCCATCCTTCTTCTTCACCAACACTACTGGAGAAGCAAAAGGACTATTGTTGGGCCTGATGTGTCCCATGTCCAGAAGTTCCTTGATGGCCTTTTCTATCTCGTCTGTGTACTTCTTTGGATGTCTGTATGGTGTGTTTAT
>ML827190.1:13216-39940 GCA_009831015.1 Picea engelmannii | reverse complement strand
AGAAATAAAATGCTAGAAATGGCAGAATAACAGTAAAATATCCAGCATAATCTTCACAATACACAGAAATGATATACTAAATAGCAATAGAAAAACACTTTGATTCAGAAAGCAATGTTCACAGGCCTCTTCGAGGGGGCAACCTCCAGTCGAGCATCGCTCTGTTATAATAATCTCCAAGCTCGGGTTCACATACCCTCGCCCCTTATTTATACTAAATATGTCTATTAAGAGAAGCATCTAGAGGAAGATCCTTATAGAAGCAAAAGATTCTATTAGGTCTTCTTACATCCGCCTTATTCTATTTTATTGAAAGGCCTTATTAATATTGACCTTTATTACATCTGAATACATTGATCTACCTATGTGCGGGTTAGGACCTTAACACACTCCAAGTGAAGACTGAAGCCCTCAATAATTCGACCCTGATGGAAGAATGCTCCAAATGAGCCCAAACTCAGTCAGATAATATACCAGGACAGTGGGAACCTCCTCTTGAAGTTTCAAGCCCAATGTCCATGGCCAACCTCTCCAACTGTTGAATCTTCTAAGGGAGTTGCGCCCTCCTGAATAGATAAAACCCTAGGAAACTCGTCCCTGAAGAAATACACCTCCAAATGACGTGAAACTCTCCAAGAATATAGATTGGGCTATGAGAATCCCATGGGAGAAGTTTCAGACTCAGATCTCAAGTATATCTCTCTAGATTTGAGAAATACAGAAAAATGGGACGTCCTCTTATCCTCCAAATTCTCCCAAGCTGATGCTGAAGATTGAGTGGTGATAAATCCTCAAGAAAACCCTCAAAACGATGATGGGACACCTTCCAATAAAACCCAACTGATGAAATTCCCAATGCTTCTCCTGATTGGTTAGATCAAACCCTCGTCAATGGTCTGGCGCACCATTGCTAGAAAATCTCCAATGGTACTGTCGTGCTATCTGTTGAAGCTCTAGAAGGAGATATGCTAAGAGTAGAATGGTGTGGAGGAATATTTCATCCCCGAGACCAAGCTGTGGAACAAGGTGAGTGGATATTTCACCATTGAGTTTCTCACAAGGGTTTATACAGCAAAAACCCCAAACTGAATGCTCAAGAGCAATAACAACAATATACCAAAATCAGAATGACTAATAGGTGCACCCCAGCCTCTTACTTATACTTTTTCTTCTAATCCTCTGTTGAGTTAGGTTAACTCCCAGGGTTAATATTCTATTCTTCTGTTGAGTTATATTTTACTTCTTTATCCCTTTCCTTTGTTAAGTCAACTCAAAAATATAACTTTAGCCTCGTTGACTTCCCCCCTCAGTGCGAGACTATGACCTAGTGGGGGTGCCCAGGCCACTGAGTCTCCTCATCACCTCTCTAAGAGGTGGGGGACATTACATAAGCCTTATGGTGTCCTCCCTTTGTTTCCTATTATGTTAGAAGGAAAAATTGTCAACGTTGAAGTGGAGGTCTTTGACGCTCCTCTTGATTAGAACCTTCTACTTGGTCGTAGCTGGATCAACTCCATACATGCAGTTGTGTCCACTCTTTTCCGTGTCGTGTGTTTCCCACATCAAGGAAAAGTAGTTACCGTAGACCAATTGGTCTTCTTTAACTCTGATGCATGTACCTTTCATTTAGAAAACCCGCCCTGGATATGAGAACGTCGGTGTGGGTCTTCTCAAATATTCCTCTTTGACGGGTACTTTTCCCATTCCACCACCCAATGTTCCACATCCATTTTTCACCTTGATCAACATGATATCCACCTCTATTCATGGAACCCCTGCATCTTATGACCCATGGATGGTACCCAACCCCGACGATCATCTTCGTTATGGCGACGAAATGCCTTTGAGTTCGGTCGAATATGCTTATCAAGCCATTCAATCGAAAACCCCCTCTCTTGGTGATTTATCTCCAGATCCATTCTGTGTCATTTTTCCTATAGACAAGATGATTATGTATATTATGTCCATGGGAGATACCCCTTGGGACGATGGACATCATCATTCCATCATCTTCCTGGAACAACGCACCATCGAGGGTTACCAATGACTACCAACGTCGTCGACTGTTGTCATCATGTCTACCATTCCTGAGTCTACACATGACATGTTCTATGAAGGGAACTTATGTAATATCTCACCCACAATTCCCATCGACATATCCATCAAACCTAGAGTTGTCGAAAATGTGCATATTGGAGCTTCGTGTTCCCATGTTGAAGTTTTCACCTACAAGTCTATTTTCCAAGAATTTTGTGACGTCTTCGCATGGACCTATGAAGAAATTCCAGGGATTGACCCCGACATTGTGGTACATGAGATTAAGACATAGCTAGGAGCTAAACCCATCCGACAATGACTTCATCCGATCCACCCACGTAAAGCAGCCGCTATCAAGATTGAAGTTGAGAAACTTCTCAAAGCTGTATTTATTTATCCTGTGGCTCTAACTGACTGGGTTTCCAATCTTGTTCCAATTGACAAGAAACAAGGCACAATCCACGTGTGCGTTGATTATAGGGACATTAACAAAGCTTTTCCTATAGATAACTTTCCTACCCCCTTCGTTGACCAGCGTCGACGATTGTGCCAAAAGTGAAATCTTCTCTCTGATGGATGGTTTCTCCGGATATAATCAAATCAATATTGTTCCCGCAGACCAACACAAGGCTGCTTTTATTTGTCCTTGGGGCACTTTCACCTACCAGAAACTTCCATTGAGTTTCAAGAATGTCGGTGCAACGTTTCAAAGTGCTATGTCTTATGCCTTTCATGATATAAATCACATTGTGCAGCCATATCTATATGACTTACCCTCTCATTCCATGCGCCATGTAGATCATCCAATACACCTCCACGCCATTTTCCTTCGATGTTGGTTTTACCATATATGCTTAAATCCCCACAAATGTGTTTTTTGCGTAGAATCCGACTGACTTTTGGCCTTTATTGTTTCACGTCAAGGGATCAGGGTAAATCCTTTGAAGGTCAAGGTGATTCTCAATCTCCCTCCTCCTTCCTCACTTCGCTAGTTACAAAGTTTGCAAGGGAAGGAAAACTTTCTCCATCATTTCATCCCAAACTATGTTGAGCTAACTCTTGGATTTACGCGACTACTCAAGAAAGGTTCTGAGTTCGTATGGGATACAACTGCCAACAAAGCTTTTGAATATTTGAAACTGTCTTTGAAACGTACCCCTCTACTCTTCCCACCTGATTATAGTCGGTACTATTTTCTCTACCTCACAGCCTTGGACTATAACATCTCTATGGTTCTTGTCTAGGAGGATGATTCTCATGATGAACACGTCATCTATTACTTGATTCAGAGTCTCACAACTATCGAAACCATGTATTTACATGTTGAAAAACTGGCCTTGGCAGCCGTCCAAGCAGTTCAACGTTTTTGGCACTATATCCTATCTCGCAAAACTACGGTAATTTCTAACTACAACCCTATAGAGCACATTCTTACATGCCAATTGCTAGGGGGGAAATAATCCAAATGGATTGTAATACTCCATGAGTTTGACTTAGAATTCGAACGCGCTAAGTCCAAGAAATCATTGGTGTTTTTCGAGTTGATATGTGACCTTCCCTACTCTGAGACAGAAAATGTAGCAGCAGATTCATTATCAAATGAATCCCTTTTCCTGATTAGTTCCAATGACCTTAGGTACGGAGATATCATCATATATCTCCAGACCCAGACTTTCCAGCCCAATTTGTGTAGCACTGACCACCGTCGAATACGCTACCAATCCCGTCAGTATATTATCCTTGGTGATACTCTTTATCATCATGGGATTGTGATCCAAGTGGATATCGGTGGCCACCAACCTTTTCCAACTAGCTCAAAACAACTTTCTGGCAATTTTGACAATTTACTATTTTTAGCAGGTTTTAACTTCCAGGGCCATTTTGAGGGCCTAAATGAAGGTTTTTCGATATTGAGGTTCTCAATGATAATAAAATTCATGATTGATCCTCAAAAATTAATCTCCTCGATGATACCTTTCAAACGAGCTATCATACACCTAAAACGAAGATCGTATGCAAAAGTTACGACCCCGGGAAGTTGATGTACTAACTTACCCAAACGGGGCCCACATGAATTTTGGCTCTTCATCTCCTAGGGTTAGGTTTTTGGATGTCTAGGAATTTTTGCATTCCCATTTATTTTAAAAGGGCCTTCAGAGCCTCATTGTAACTAGCTTATGTTGAATGCGAGTAGCCGTCACATCTCTTCTCAGAGATAAGATGCCACCATTCTAGCGAGTCTTTCACTCTGTATTTTACAGTCTCTGTACATTTCTTTCATTAACAGAAATCGTGTATTATTGTATATCTATGACTCTTGTTTTATTTCCGCTATATCTCTGTTATATTGTTGTCTCTCTTGCAATATGTCTAAATATTTATGTGTTATATCTCCGCTCTCATTTCGTGCCGAAAATAATCCGGATCAGATTGACTTTGTTTTTCGACGCTGCCTCACATTTGAGGAAGCTGAGAAAGCCCTCAATGACTACCATTCAGGAGCCTGTGGTGGTCACATGTCTAGGTATGCTACTTCCCAAAATATCTTATGAGCGGGGTATTCTTTATTCAACAATTGTATAATTGTCATCCAAAATTGCCACGCTTGCCAAACCTACAACAATAAAATACAATCACACCCTACGCCTCTACACCCTGTGCTCTCCATTGGTCCTTTTGTGAAATGGGGTATCAATTTCATGACATGTCACCCTCACTCGATCGGGGGGAATGGTTACATTATTGTAGCTATATGTTATTTTACGAAATGGGTTGAGGCAATGCCAACAATTGACAATACTGGAAGGACTGCAGCTTTATTTATATTCAATCACATCATTTCTCGGTTTGGTTTTCCTCAAGCTATCGTTACTGACCACGGTAGCCACATTAGAAACTTCATGATGTCCGAACACACTGAAAAATTGGGTTTTCTCTATGAAACCTCAACACCCTATTACCCACAAGCCAATGGCCAAGTTGAAGCAATAAACAAAATCCGCATTACCATGCTTCGAAGAATGATAGGGATTCACAAAACGAGTTTGCACACGATGTTGTTTTCAGCATCGTGGGCTTATCGGACATCCGTTAAGTCTGCTACCGGGTTTACACCATTCCAGTTAGTCTATGGTCTAGAAGCCATCTTACTGATTGAATGTGAGATACCTTCCCTAAAACTATCCATCAAACTTCTCCCAAACACTTATGTCGAAGAAGAACATATGTTGTATCTCATGCAATTAGACAAAACCCGTCATGACGCCACCCTAGTTATAGAATCCCATAAGAAACGTGTCAAAGCCCAATATGACAAACATGTCAAGCCACATGTTTTCTCTGAAGGTGATCTGGTTCTCCTTTATGAACAAGATAGGGATATGGTAGGAGCCAGAAAATTTGAAACTATGTGGCGAGGTCCTTATATCGTCAAATGAGTTTTGGAGAAAGGAGCTTATGAGTTAGTGGACTACAACAATATCCCTTTGAGTGAACCCATAAACGGGTTGTACTTAAAGAAGTACTATGCTTAAGATCACCTGTGCATGAGTGCTTGTATTTTATTGTATCATACTTTTTGTGTGCTTTTTCATTATTTGGTCTCTGCCCTCAACTGCTTATCTTTTGTTGAGCTTGGTTTCTAGATGTCGGAGTTTTTGTCACCCCACATTCACTTTTCTGATGGCGCTAGCCATAGTACACAAAACCTTGCTTCTGCTGCATGGGAAATTAATGCCCCTACAAGTGAACTTATCAATCTATGAGGTGTGTGCCTCAGTCGTGCAACCAATAATATTGCAGAATATAGCGTCGTCATCAAATTTTTGATTGATGTTATTTCTCTTGGTATCCGCCACCTGGTTATATGAATCAATTCGCAACTAGTAGTACTACAGTTAAGTAATGTCTATGCTATCTAAAGTCCTACTTTATTACGAGTATGTTTACGAATTCACCTCTTGGAACATTATTTTGATTATATCGAATACCAACACATACCTAGATCTCTAAATACATTGACTGATGCATTAGCTAACTATGTGTTAAACAAACATTTGGGGCATTTATGAACTAATCACACATCAGATGTATAACACAACAAAAAATAAACTCGTAGAATCCATATATATGTATATAACGATCAAAAGTTTTTTACAAAAAGTTTATGTCCAAGGATCAAAATCTCAAAATACAAAGCCCATAGCTTCTGCAAAATAACAGCATGGATGACGCTCACGATAACACACAACTTCTCAGGGTACCCTACGAAGAAATCTACTGATATACTCGGACACACCCACAATATGGCGCTGGTAACATCTTGGGATCTCTCCAATAGAAATATCTGGGCCATCCGTGGTCAACCCCTCCAAGTTTTGTTCCACTGCCTCATAGTATTCAACATCCCATCTTGTCACTGGAGCCGCTTCTCCTCGCCTTTGAATATGAGACGTTCCTGGAGGTCCATATGGCCCCACATATGTGTCATCAAAAAGATATTTTTTTGATTAGTTCTTGGATAAACATAAAAACATTTCATATGATAAAATTTACAAAAACATTTAAAAAGAAAAAAATGTGTACTTCTTACCTAAGTCACCCCACTGAGCATCCTCTTACAGGGCCAAATCTGGATCCCCTCGGAAATCCAAACCAGCATATGCGTAGTCGTCTATCATCAACATATGGGGCCTCAACCAGTCAAAAAATGAATCATTATACTTGATTATAGGCCAAACTACATGTCGAGCCATGAGGTTGCACCACCTCAACATCCTCGGATCCTATGGGGCTGGTAAACCCCAATCAACCTGTAGTTGCAGCAGTGGCACTCTCTCGAGGAAGAATGACACAAAAAGTTATCCATACCCAAACTGATTCAAGTCACCCTTTCTGCACTTCGTCAATTTTCTCTTCATACCGTGGAGAACTGCATCCAACTATTTGAAGACCCGAGGCTCTGTGCACTCTATGGCATATTGGAAATAGATCTGAAGAGCCATGTGCGGAGTTGTGCTCCCAACCATATGTGCAATAGTAAAAAAAATGGTCCATAGGGTCAGATATTGGACCCCCCAAATAGCGACCTTACCTTTGCTTCTCTATGCTTCAGGAACACAATACTCATGACAATACTCACTCATAGGGAGTCTGCCTCCTCTACCTCCAGTCAAAGTAGCATGGTATCCACGTTGTGACAACCCGGTTAGAAAATAGATATCCTCGATATCTAGGGTCAGTGTATGGAATCCCGCATGAAATAATTGTTGGTCCACGTCCCACATGTGGACCAGGTATTCCAACAACCTGAGTTGGGTCCTCATGCCCAAAATCCTGAAAAATTTCAATAGCCCACAATCTCGGAGGGCAGCGACTATACTCGGGTCATTCCCAACGATGGAATCATCCTCCTCATGTTCCCTTTCTCTCCATTCCAACATTGTGATGGTCAAAGACCTGCAAAAGAGCCATGAGAGGGGAGTCAACAACTTGTTTTAAACTCTTGCATACTTTTTATTGAGCAAAACCTTACTTCAAAATCCATTTTTTGTCTCCCGCAGGTGAGCCTTTTGCACAATACGAGATTCTCACAGGTTCCCTAAAGGCCACTTGCAATAATGCTTGGGTGCATGTTCCGACCCAAAAATGGACTCAAAAGCCAAAACACTGCAAATAAAAACCAAAAATAAACCATGAAAAGTTAGAGAATCAAGAGGTTACCTTGTTGGTTGAAATAGTTCGCCGAATGATCTCTTGTGCTTCCCACAATCGAGAAAAAAAATTTTGTGGAAAATGAGGTATGTTGGACAAGTTTTGGGAAAAATCACAATGAAATGGTAAAAAGCCCTTTTTACCCATATTTATTCACTTTTTACTATTTTTGTTGATTTTTTATATTATTTTGTCTATAAAACCTAATACCCTAATAGCCTTGAGAGTGTGGTTTTTCGCAGATATAGCAACTTCGAAGTCCGAACGAGGGGGTATGGGTGTTTTTTCTTTTTGTCTCATGTACAACTAATTTATAGGGTTTATAGGAAAACCCTTGAGCTCAGTCTTCATTCGTTCTCGCGCTCGAAAATATATGAGAATGTAACCGAGTATAATTTTTCTCGTCTTTTTGTACTCATCATGGTAACATGAAAACGACGAACATTAGGAGAATCCTTTAAGCTCTTTTCACACTCCATAAAAACAAAAAGATGGCCGAGCGATCTTGTTCTTTTCACGCTCGTTAACGTATTTGAAAAAACATTCGACGGGCGATAGTTTATCACTTTTTCGGTCTCATCAAACTCTTTTATGAGAAAGGAACTGGGAGAGTTATCTTTAAGTGTTTTTCATACTCTCAAAACATGAAAAACCCCTGAGTTTTCTATCCTTGGACTCGTTAAACAAACATCGAAAGACTCAGAATGGGACCGAACCACTCCTTCCTAGGGTTCGTTAAACATACTCTGAGGGACTCATTTGAAGGATGAGCTTACATTGACAAGCATATGTTATCCTCCTCAAGCTTGTGTAAAAATAAAGAGGTACTCTCCAGAAATGTTGGGGGAAATTTTGGGAAAGGGATGTGTTTTCGTATTCATATTGATGGCAGTAAGCATCGGTCTTGAACATGATACCCCCTATTCGTCATTTGAATTCGGGTTGGAAAATCCATTTGTCTCTCGTTTGAATTGATACAAGGTCATATATTGGGTCATCTTTGATTCAATGTTACCAAATCCTTGGTCTTGTCATTCACATGTTCAAGAGAAGTTCAGATGAGCCCTCTATTGAGTCAGCCATCTGCAGTTGTCCATTTTTACTATGTTGGCCTTCCCTGTGTTTGTTTCAACCTATATTCATACTTTGATTCACCCTCAAAATATGTTACTTATTTCGTGTCATTAATGGGGGATACATCAAGGCCCTCCTGTGATGAGTCTTGTTCCTTCGACTCCAGCTTATTATCTGAAAATAAGACTTAGAAATCATTTAGTACCTTGGAACCTGCATGCCTTAATTAAAAGTATCTTCGCTTTCGACAGGGGTTTCACATCATTGTTCCCTGATAGAGAGATTCGACCGTGTGCTTGACTTCATCTCATGTATTTGCATTCGTTTGGATTGTACTTTGGTACCTTGGGAGTCATTGAAATCAATGGTGATTTCCCTTGCACTTGTTAATGGTTTTCATCAATGACCTGTAATCAAGTGGTTTCTACCATGTTCGACTTTAGCCCATGTAATCGCATGGTTAGATTCATACTTTCAGGTGACAGGATTGAAGACCCTGGGTCTCATCTTTTTGATCCAGGCTGCGATGCAGTATGTATGATTTGTATTAACACATATATCCACTTTGTATGTCATGTGTCTATGTCGTCTTAATTCATGTCTCCTTGCATAGATCCACAATGTATTCCTGGTGGCTATGTAGCATTTTGATGGCATGGATCTATGGTGTATGATTGGTGGCCATGACCTATGTTTGTGATTCCATTCATTTGTGATCTAAGCATGGGATTGCCTACCTCATAACTGGTATTATATTCTGCAGATGCTTGATTGTTTATAGGTTTTCGAGTAAGTGTGCTCCTTTTTTATGACACACACACGCATTTTACAAAGTATTTCAGCTGTCACAAGTTCTGGACTCATAATTTGGGGGAAATTTTGTTACACATTATTTTGGCCACTCTAGTGATGTCTCTACAACTGATGTATTCAGGCTCCCACAAAGACTTTTTGCCTGAGAAAAGTGATTGTTGCCTTCTTCCCAAAAAAATATTTTTAAGATGAGTTTGTATGATGCCTATGTTACAAGGTGTGAAGATCCTTCATTCTTGCAGGCAACCCACACTTAGGGTGAAAACTGTTTTCAGTCTGCTCTATAGGTAGGGTGTGAACCTGTTTCAAAGTTGGGAAAAGAAAAGAGGTCATGAAGGTTCTAGAAGGGAATCTTCTAGAAAATGAGTTGGAATTCGCATGGTTGGCATCCTAATGACTTCTCAGATTTAGTGGGATCATCCTCATCCATTTAACCATCTCTCATTCTCCTATATATTGAAAGGTTTCTCATGGAAAAGGTTAAGCAAGATTGAATGAAGAATTGGTGAAAGAATTGTGTGAAGAACTTTGCTGGGATAGAAGCTTGAAGACTCTATTTGGTCTATCAAATTGTATTGGATCTTATTCATGCAAATGTAGAGAAAGTGTGTGTGTTGGAACCAAGGGTCGCTGAAAGGAATCTTGTGACATCAAGGCGATTAGGTTGTATCTTCTAATATCATTTAATATAATACAACGACATGTCCCTTTCCCATAAAATCACTCTTATTTTATTGCATAACTCCTTGATCATATGCATAGGTTGAAATTGAATATACTTTTCCATCTTCACTTTGGTTGGTTTGTGTTGTCTTGGACTTGATTTCACAAGAGCACCAGAGCGAAGCGGGAACAACAGAGACCTAAGGAAGCGATATAAAGGTATGTCACTCATTCCTTCCTAGTAGTAGATTCAATGATTTCGACTTAGGGAAAGAGTCACGTCTTGTCTTATTTTTTTCTAGATCCAGGTGGATCTAGGGAGATCTGTTAGTGTCCACACCTACCGATTTATCCGATAACATATATCTTATATAATGCTTATCTTTTTTCTTCCCAAATTTGTCAGTATCTACATTTTCTAATATTTCATCACCAATGTTGATAGATTCTCTTGCATATTTCAATTTAAAGTTTATATTAAAAAACAAAACCGGAACATAAATTCACTAAACTATATATACAAGTGTTCATCTTGTATTAAATATAAATTTATGTACATACCTATAGGTGATTCATCTTCTACTTCAATTTTGGTTTCAACGTCTTTTGCTTCAATTTCGGTTTCAACGTCTTTTTCGACATTATGAGACAAATCTATTTATGTTTTTTGAAAAACATCAAATTGTAATTACAATCAATTATATTAAATAATATTTTAAATTTGAATTCTATACTTTTAATATAGACAATATGTGCATGCATACCTGGTTGGACTTCTTCTTGTTGAAAATCTCTATTTACATTATCATCGTTTCTTTCTTCAACATTTGCACATTCTCGTTTCTTTCTCTAATAATGCATTGTCCTTTGTTCATTATGGTGAATATCATCTCGAGTGCCATCAAATTTTCTCTTGCACAAACTTTTGTTTCCCATGACTTTTATAGTTATTTATAAAAGATATGTTCAACAAAGGCTTCACCTTGAAAAAATGCTCAACATTTATCTTTCAACATATAAATTGTTATTCAAATAAAAAATTGAACAAAAATCAACTACGATATTCAACAAAAACCAAAAAGATGATTCAAAACTTTGTTTAGGTGCTCTAGAAAACCATCAAGCAAGAGATGAATTGTGTTAAATGCTTTTGGCCGAAAGTGTATTCATACGATTTGGTGCGAAATGAAATGATACAACGTGTCTTTTCCTTTTTTTCGACTTAATTTTGATGGTTTTCATTAGAATTTAGTCTTTCGACTGAAAGAATATTGTTTTGGCCGAAATATTTTTTCGGTCGAAAACAAGAAATTGGGATTGTATACAGAAACCAAATAATTCCCCCAAGCTTACCTAAACTTCAGAGGTTGCAGACTCCTGCAAATACTCAGAATTTGGTTTTGAAAATGACACCAGCATTTGTGAAATTTAATCTACTTTCAATCCCTATAATTTGTTTTCATTTTCATTATTTTTATCTAATTTTATTTAATTTTTAAAAGAAGTCCTTGCATAATATTTTCAACAAACATTATGATTCAGTGAAATGAAATATATGTATCTCTAAAAATGCACAGTGAAAAATTTAGAAAAATTTATATTCATAATCCTTAAACTGTTATTTTCAAAAGGGTATTTTTAGATTTTAATTTTAAGTAAAAAATAAGATAGATACAAGGTGGAGGAAAACATGTGTTTAAAATCTACAACGTTTTCAGCTTGATCAACTTCAAAAAGTTCTAGAAATTATAATATTCATCCGTTAGATTCAAAATTATAGTCATAATAAAATAGAGTCTCTGTAGATTGTTACAGTATATTTTGTTTKTTAAAAACAAGTTTAATAATAGATACATTGTTGGACGAAAAAAAAACTCATTATCATTCATTTTATGTTTAAGGAACATATTGTTAAACAATTGTCAAATTGACATATCAAATCTTAATAAAAAAAAATTTGAAAAATAGTCATTGGAAAGCTAACAAAATTCTTCACAAGTTTTGTTTGTAATGTAAAGTGAAATTCTAAATAAAAAAGTACTTTTGTATGTCAGTAGTTGAAGAATTTGTGAAAATATAGTTTTTTTCTCATAAAACAAGCAAAATAGACACCCATCTTCATGATTTTACCCTAATTTAACTTACTTTCTTGTATGTAACACCCTATGATACACTACCTGCATTTTCACATTCCAAATAAAAATAACCTATCATTTGGTCATCCATTTTCATCTCTTCCTATATATAAACATTTTTATATTATTTCTTAGCAGGTGGGTACTCTCAATGGTAGGGGACAATGGCCTTATCACTCATTACACCAAAGGCATTCTTTTAAGGGAAGGTCTCTCCAGAATGTTTTTCATCTGTTAATAGCCTATGGAAGTATTCCATGTGTCAAATGTAAAATCACGTGGGAAATATTTGGGAGTTGTCATTTTCTACTTATTCACCAACCACCTATCCATGTGCACAAATAATTCTTCATCGCCTTGCTGCACTGCCTTACTGCACCACCCTTATCCTTTCCAGTTTCACTGGCTTTATCCTTCCCTTTTCATTGGCTTCGAGTGATTTGATTAACATTTGATTCTTCAGTCATTTGAACATGATAAAATTGGTGATTTTGATGCTAAAAATGAAGTGATAGACATAGTAGAAGAGGAGGATTCACCAGTTTCGAGGAAGGAGTTACTTGTGGTAGTGGCTAAAAAAGTTTTATACTGATCATATCTACTCCTCTATGTGCCATATTTATCCCTCTATACAACTTGATGGATTTTTTTCTTTTGTTTAGTTATGGACTTTTGGTTCTAGAACCAGTAGAAGATATTGGCCTCAACCTAACCGAGGCTGAGTGGTGATTTTTTTAATTTCACCTCATGGACGGTTCACCATACCATGATTGAATATTTCTTCCAAAATCAAATATTCTAATCTGTTAGAATACCATCAAGATTGTCTTGCCTATCATTTGTATTGACAGGTCGACTCAAGGATGATGAAATCTCTAGATTTTTTATTGGCATTGCTCCTCTAAGGTTGACCATCCAAAGTTCTTAAAAAATTAAGCAAGGACTGACTGTAATCTTATATTCAACAAGAAAGCATGATCTCAGCATGAATGCACACATTCCAATATAATTGGTATCACGTGTTGGGGGATGAGAGTGAGGAATGCCACGGGGGTGTGCTTATATGATGGACTAAATGTGAATTTGAAGTGTTTGAGGAGGATGGAAATCGCTACCTTGGCTTCTAGAACTGTAAAATTCTGGCCAAGACAAACTCGCAACCCACTAGAAAAGGGAATGAAGGATGACAGATGATTTCCTATGGAAGCTGCTACTCCATCTCTAAAATGCATATGCCTGAACTCATTTTCATCAGCACCCCAATACTTTGGATTTCTATGGATTGAATATATGTTTTCTATCACACTCACGCCATTGGGAATCGCCATTTCTTATCCCAATTTCAGGTCCTTAAATGATTTTCTTATGACATTTGAAACTGGGGGATATAATCTCAATGTCTCGTTCAACATCGTTCCAACCTGCACAAAAGGCTCAATCTTGTTATTTAAGAACCAAAAATTACAATTGTAATTGCATTGTAAGTTGTGAGGTGATTCATCAACTCTTCTCATATGTATGTTTGTGTAGGGCATATTAAATATTAGTTATACAACCTAAAGGGTACAACTCAAGGTTATACACACTAGAGTTTCCCATCTTTGAGTTAGGCTACCTAGAATGGATACTAACATAGGTCCAGATTCATCTTCAAGGATTCAATTGGAAGGAATCGAGCAATTTTAGGTTCAACAACTTGAAGATTCTATCTCCAAGCTGGACAACCTAGAATTACAGAATGGATATTAAAACATATCCATTTACATTGATTCAATTTAAAGGAGAAGTGTCCATTTACAGGTTTCACAATTAAGTTTAAATAGATATGTACTTTTATTTAGATGGATTTTTGTTTATATATGGAGTATTTATATAATGGAAACAATTTTAAGGAATATTTTTAAAGTATGTGAAAGAGGTATTGTAAAATATTATTAGTGAAATGTTTTTTTATTTTTTATTAAAAATGAGCACAACTAATAGAAACAAGTGAAGTTAGTGGCTTCTTATACCTCTCTCTTAGAGATGTTTCAACATCATAGTATGTATTTTATAATTGTAATTTAAAAAAGTAAGTATGATATGGAGCTTCAGAAATTCAAAACATAAAAATAGAAATTATATCATTGTGCACAAATATCCTAAAATGAGAAATAGTAATTATTCTACTTATCATACACATGTGAACTAGTTTTAAGCACCTTTGTATGTATATTATGACACAAAGTATAATAATTATGGACTAATAATTATTAATTTTAAACACAAACCACCTTGCTTTGAGTAATTTGAAAACAACTTTGTATGTATATTTTAACACAAAGTATAAGTATGATGGACTTGTTATCACACAATTTGTAGCTAGGATAAAAGGCTATAAGGTAGAGGGACAAACTGGTGTAACAAGAACCTATCCCACCCAATTTCACCATGATGGGAAGGCTCTTTCTCTTTAGGGAGGCTATGCCCAGGGGAGACGTCCCCAGTGACCTGGAGTTTTGAAAGGGAAAAGGGTAAAAGGACAAGGACAAATTCCCCTTTCACAAATCACCGCCAATCAGATAGTCTGAGCTAAGCAACCAATAATAAGTTATAACCAAAGAAAATAAAAGAACGTGCTTTGAGACAATACAACAAGGAAACTAATATGTTCAATCTTAGTTAGTAGTTCATATAAATCAGTGATTGTCTGATATTCAATATAAGAAATTTAAAAGTAAAGGTTGACGAAGTCAATGTTTACAAAATAGCAATGATAAATGTATCACTTGTCAATAAATACAAGAATTATATGGCATCAAATATAATCAATCAATACTTAGTATAAAAAATTCCCTCAACTACCATTCAATTACGCATAGACAAAACGTTGTTGCATCAGTGATATAATAGCAAGGAGTGACATCATCATTCATGGTTAGTAGGTTAGGGTTTTGAGATTCAAAAGTTTAAGAGTTTGTTTGATCAGCTTCACTTCAACGTTTGAGGACTCTCATATTAGTGCCTTAGGGTTTAATGGAGTCATAAGTGAAGGATGCAAGGGTTGAAGGATATGAGATTTCAAAAGACTAGAGGGAGAAGTTTCAAAGTGCTACTAAAGTAGGGCCTCAAAAACAGAACCCTAGGGGAGAGAGGCTCACTCTGGTGTTGCAAAAGAAAGGCCTCGCGCTCTCTCCTCCTTCCCGGCAAATGACTAGCTCAGATGAAGAAAAAAATCAAGAGAAAACGACTTAATGAGGGAGAGTGTTTCTACAAAAAGGCTCTTTCATCAAACCCTAAAGGAAAAATGGCCCTAAGTGTAGATGACCTAGGCTCGGGGTGTCTTCCCCCTCTTGGATTCTAAAAGGTATGGCTAGCACAGAGGAAAGAGAAACAAGGAGTTTAGCTACAGTTAGGATCTCTTTCTCTCTTTCATTGGCTAAAAGTTTCTCTATCAGGGGATATGAGACAAGGACCTACTTGTGTTCTTGTCACCTAGGGTTTGGATTAAGAAAATTTGTAAGCAATATGCAAGAAATTTAAACTACAACCATTCAATAAGAATTTTTACAAAAGAAACACTTACAATTCATGAAGAAATAACCATGCAAACCTTAGTTGTAACACCTTCCTTCAAGAGAAACACCATAAATGCCAAAAAATATCTTCCTTCAACAAGTGTGCATAACTTAGTTCAGCCAAAAAACCAAATAGGGCGCAAACAATCATACCTTACTGTGAGTGAGTGAATTATGATGATAAAATGAGAGCCCAAACCCTCAATATATAGTGTATCAATGACCTAATTTTACTTTTTAGGTCATAAAAAGGTCGACAAGGCCATAATGTCAAAATCATACTATTTTTACATTAAATGATAAGTAAAACCCTAATCAAGCAAAAGGTGAGACGTCAAGCCCCTCTCAGGGAGACATTAGACCTTTCTAGGGCCAGCACAACATTTAGAAGCAAGATGATAGCCCTCCTTGGGCTCCTCCAAACTACCACAATTGCCAACCACCCTGTCCATTTTCCATATGCTCATGATGACATCATAATCCTCTTGGTGACGTTCTGGGTCATCTGGAGCCAACGTTCCACTGAAAGTGGTTCAATCCCCCTAGGTCCAGCTCAACGAAAGTGCCCCTGATGGAATGTCCCCTTATTCTCCGGTGTGAAGGTCTTGATACATATCAATCCTGTCTCTACCCCCTGATGGGGTCCCATCATCCACCTAGTGGGCTCTTCAGCACCATGGATGTCTGAACTGGTCGTCTCCCCATGTGTACCAGTCCAAATGGTACCTGTCCGTCGGGCATGGTCCTGCACATCAAAATATACGCCCTCCATGGGCTCATCAATCATAAGGATCATAGAAATATCAATTACATCTTATCATGAATATTATTAAAAATATGCATAAAATCCCTAATACATCAATCAATAGCTCAAATGCATTACAAAAACTTGCAATACAAGATTGGAGAAAAGGACAAGGCATCCTATTGGGCTAGTGTCCACAAGAAAAGGAAAGTTTCCAAGAATATCTCATCCAAGCCATGTATTTGAGGTGATGTGGTTAGGGGATGTCCAAACATATGGGTGCAGTAAGGGCCAAGGATGCATAAGTGTTACCTGTGGGTGCCTTTGTAGAAGGCGAGTTGTACCTGTCAAGGATGCATTTTTTTTTTAAGCCCATTCTTTCCTTTATTCTTTTTCTTACTTTATTTTTTTATTTTCTTTTCTTCTTCTTTTTTCTTTTTATTCAAGAACTAACCAGGGGACACTGCCTTTGCATGGTTACCAGAGATGAAATCGTTACCCACAAGTACTTTCACAGAGATAAGAAGGTTGGCTCGTGATGAAACCCCCTTTCACTTGGCCATGCAACCAAAGGTCACTACCCTGGCATGGTAACCAGATGGTGGCAATGTCATACTGTCAGGTACCCATGGACCTAATAGGTTGGCTCGTGATGACACCCCCTATCCTCTGACCAGGTCTTGTTTTGTCATTTTTCGTGTCCCTCTTGTTTCTTGCTAAGAGATTTTTTACTTCCTTCTCGGGGATCCCTAGGCGAAGCATCTGAAGGTCTTATTTCTAGGCTTTTGTCTTTTACCAACTGCTTTTACCTTTTGGGCCTTTAGCCCCTTCTTCCCACGAGATAAGATGCAAACCTGGAAATAGGTCAACCCAATGCATGGACAAGGGGAGTGGGATAAATGAGCGGGAGATAAGATGAAACAATGGTGCTATGATGGGAGCGGACGATGGATTTTCAGAAATTCCCGAGTGACAAACCAAAACCTATGGGCATAGGCTTGCTAGGGCACCCTGTCAATTCCCCCAAGCATGGTCAAGTGGGAAAATGTAAGATCCAAGCAGTTGTTAGAGATAAAAGGAATCATATGCATACATTTAAAGGTTTTAATGATCAAAAGTGACACATACCATGATACCTGAACCAATTACCTCACAAAGCAAGAACCTTCTCTGATACAAGACCAAGCCGATGGTGATGGATGCTACTGTTGCTGACAAGACAAAGCGGATGGAAGAAGAAAAGGATGGGTCGTCTAGGGCCATGCTCAGGTCAATCCTTCTCTCAGTACTCCAAGTCTGGGACTTGTGGGCCTTGAGACATGATCTCCTAGTTATCCCTAAAAAGAGGGGATAACAGGACTAATAAATATTAATTTTAAACACAAACCAACTTTCTTTGAGTAATTTGAAAGATGTTGCGGCACATTAATGCTAATAATATAGTGTTTTTATGTTAATATTTTCTCTAGAAATGTTGATCTCGGTTCTATTTTCATGTTAAATAATTAAAGGTAAGTTGTAATTTACAATATTTGACAAGATTTCTCACTATATCCAAGAAGAATTTGTAGACATCGATATACACCACTTTAATATCTGAAACTAATCTTTGAGGCTAGTGATGACTACTTTCATTTTCTTGTTGTAGTCCAACTCCTCTTGGTTCAATTCAATGATACAACCATCAAGTTCATACTTCCCATGAAGCATTTCCTACTCAGGAAAGCATTCCAGAGGTGCCATATCATAGATACCAAATTTGTGGGCACCTAATTTGCATAGATCCTAAATGATGCAATTAAAGTTTGCAAGTAAGATGGAAACACTTAGTTAAATTGTCATTTAGATTAAGCAGTTATATCACGTCAACAAAACAACTACAATTTGAAACTTAACAAAATTCATAGCCTTAGAGTCATATGCATCTTTCAACTTTAAAATAAATATGCATATTTAAGCTTTACACTAGTAAATATGAGTGAACCAAAATATAAATGATGATATTTTCACTACATTGACATGGATTTATTTAAACCCCTATACCATATATGTCTTGAATCAAAGTTCAATATGTGTTTTACTACAATAGAATATATTTTTTCATAGTAAAAAGAGTTACATAGACACACTTAGTCTCTCTTCCAAACCCATAGATTTTTTAAGATCTATCAAAAGTATTGTGGAGAAATGTGAAATAGGAAGAATATCATCTCATTCTTTATACAAAATAAATGCAAATGAATTGAATTGTGAAATTGAAAATATATTGTTATATTGTTTTAGGTTTAGGCTTATTACAAGAATTTTGAAAGAAAGTTGGAAGAGTTGATAAACTATTTTTATTTGAAAAATTAGTATACTCTATGTTAACATTTTAGTCATAACCATTATGACAATTAAGAGAAGAAGGAATGTGAAAAGTAGATTACACTTTCTTATAATTGACTTACATAAATGATATTATGTTATTGGCAACAACTTGATGTTCTAAATTTATTGAAACATACAAGCTAGGCCAAAAATTCTAAAATTGATGTTTTTTAGGATAAAATAAAGACAATTCATTAAATGAGCTAAAACAAGTACTCCTATCAAATCAATGAAGTATTAAAGCATGGGGGAATGGAGTAAAAATGGATTAAAATAATAATATCTTTTAGATAAAGAATGTATTAAAATAATGATATTTGTTATATCAAGAATGATCGTATCAAATTATAAATTGAAGTGGTGGTCAGGTGGCACCTATAGGGATTTTTTAATTTTTTAGGAAGTTAACTCTGGAGCAATCTTCCCTCTTTTAAGGGAAAAAAAATGAGCTTGAATCTGGCCAGATTTTCACTGGTAGCTTGAGTTTAGTATGGATCAAAGTTCCATGCATTTTAAAACATTACCCTAGGGCTTTTGCTCCATTTTAAACCAAGCCAAATGCTCATAAAATCAATCAAACTTCTAGATTGAAAGCAACTCTAGAGGGAAGATTACTCCTACCCACTCCATTTTTAATATTTTTAATTAAATATTGTAATGACAATACCTATTAAAACCACATAAAAATAGTCATATCATTGTGTTCTCAATAAAAAAAAATTAAGAATTTCAAGATCTATAAAATAAAAATTATTTTTATTTAAAAAAATAAAATTAATAAAATAAAATTTGAAAACTTTAAAAATCTTTATACAATCAAATATAACTAACTCTGAAACTGAAATTCAAAGAAAATTGACTCATAAGTAATTACGATATACTCTACCTAAGCAAATATAATAATGTTAAGAATATCTAGATTTTGATCAATTGAAATAGCTTCCTCACGAGCTTTATCTTACCGGTCATGGTGGAGAGCCAAGAGGAGTATTGCCCATGATAGAAAAACACTTGTAGTCTCCCATCCCGAAGAAAATGGTGTTGCACTGGTCCGTTAATTGTTGTGTTGTGTACTTCACTCTCTTGTTGTCATCTCTCGAGCAGAGTCTGTCTAATCCCCGCAACATAAGACCGATAAGATCATTCCCATATGACCCAGTTGTTCGTCGTACCTCAATCATGTGTTTTAAGTTGCTCTCTAAGTCTCCTCATTCGTTTTGTATCTCCACGTTTGTTGGGGTAGGAATGTATTTGGAAATTTACAGTTAAACAACATTGGTAAAACAATATTTATAATAGTTAAATGCATTTGGGAACATGAACTAAGCAGATTTATAACTTTGAATGGTTAATAGGAATTCCATTTGAGAATTAGGAGGAACAATAGTATGAGGAAGGGAAAACAATTCCATTTGGGGAATGATACTATGAGCCAGGGAATTGTTGAAGTTAATTTCTTTTAAGAAAAGCACTGATATTTCTATAATGTTAACATGGGTGTTATATATCTTGAAATCTTCTAGTGGAGTGGAGTAGGTAAGAAATGTTCAGTGATAGCCGTGAATAAATGAAGATCACAAATAGGCAATGAATGCTAAGTTGTAGTAATTGGCCAATTACGGGTGGGAGAAAAATATAATGTAAATTTTAGCTAGTTATCATGTTGACATTTATTCAAAATCCTTACACTATTGTTGAACACTCTTGTTGAGAGCACACATACTCTATAATGTATTTTAACAATGTATCAAACCCATGTTTTAGACTGTGGGGTTTTTCTCCCATGAGGGTTTTCCCCTTGAAATCATTGTTTAATGGTTCTATATTTCGATGTTGTTTATGACTACAATTTCTTCATATCTGCTTCTTTTCATTTGGTATTAGAGCTTAATCACCTTGGATCCAAGGTGTTAGAGACAATGTTTTCTTGTATCTAATCTTGGTTTGAGTGGGAGATTGTTCAAAATGAAATCTTGTTGTAGGGAAATGGAAATGACATCTAGATTATGAATGGAGAAATTTAATGGCACTAACTTTGAGTTATGAAAACTCAAGATGGAGGATCTTCTCATAGATTAAGATCTATGGGAATTAGTATATAGAACCAAATCCATTGGTATGAAGGATGAAGAGCTATTTGTGTTGGAGAGAAAGGATAAAAATCTTATGAGATTATGTTTGGGCAATTCAATGATATTGAACATTTTTGAAAAAAAAACCAACAACTCTAAAGAAGTTGGAGAATTTATATCAAGCTAAATCAAACTATACTTTCCCACACTAGTTTTTAGGCTTTACATGCTCATTGTTTACCTCTCTTTCATTAAATAACACGAAAAAAAAAGTATTTTCTGCAGATCAATCACCTATGGAACTCTCTCCCTTTATTGTATTATTGCCTCTAAAACTATGCTACTCTCTCGTTTTAACGCTTACGATCACAAAGCTGCCAGACCTGTGACTTTACAACATTAGTCTTATTAAAAATATAAACAACCGCTCAGTTTTCTTTCGGCGTTCGCTTTCCCCCGTTTTGGGCGTATGTTAATTTTGATGTCAGTTGTTGTTTGGGACGTAAGTTTCGATTTCCGTTATGGAATGTAAACGAGCTCCAACGAATATGATATCTAGACATTCAATGTGCTACCTCTTTTGGGTGGTAACCCAAAATTTAGAGAAGAATACTTCACCAAAATACTTATACTTACGATATACTTACGATAATTTATTATTTTATTGAAAGAAGCATGACAGCTAATACACGTGGTGAAAGAATGGAGTACATATAATTTACTCGTGGAGAAGCACGAACGCATATCTAATAGAAATAATATTGCAAATTTCAACCAAACGAAAACGAAATTTCCAATCTGTATTAACTGTTGGCAACCCTGCAGTTGCCGCGGACTCCTCCCTCGGTACCAGTCAGTACACCAATATTTCCCATTTTTATCATCGCAGCAGCAAACTTTTTCTGCCATTCTGACAAGTTAGGGCCCGAGTTTCCAGTCACACTGAATTTGGTGTTTGGATTTGTAAGCAGAGTTGCATCAGATGTAAACAGACCACGGTTAGCTATAACTTCGTCGTAATACACGTTGTCCAGGGTAATTGGCGTTTCAGGATCCATGAACACGGTCGTGTTGCTGTTGTTGGGACTACCTTGGGGACACTTCTCCTTCAGTATCTGAGCATACGTTGGATCAAGGGATGGGTCCGTCGTATTGGGGCCGTTGAAATTGTAGAGCCTGCCCACGAATGAAGAACAGTGAGAGACACCTATTGTGTGTGCTCCTGTATTCTCGTCCAAACAGCACGAACATGATTATAATCGAGAAATGTTTTTGCTCAACCATTATTATCATTTACAAGTATTGACATATTGATGATTTGCAGGTATCAGAAAATACCTGACAATGTAACCATCTCGTCTTGTTAAATATAATGTAACCTCAACAGACTGATAGTACACTGCTAGCTGTCATGGCTAGCTGTATTTTTTTTTCTTGATTTGCTTGAGCCTATTTAGTTCAGCTATTTTTCTTTTGCACAGTATTTCTTCATTAATTCTTCTCATTGTACTTTCTCCTTACATTCTAAATATACTGAATATTATTTCTGCTCTATTTTTTCTCTTTGCATTTATTGCTTCACAATTTATCATGGTATCAGAGCAACAACAGTAAGCCTCTTCACATAGGATGGAGAGCAACACGATCCTCACAATGAATAGTTGAAATCGACATCCAGAAGACGGGACACAACTTTTTCACAAGGCTTGGAGAGTTGTCTGCCATCCGCTCAAAAGATCATCGTAGGAAGCTCACACGAGGAAGCAGAGTGCTATACGCTCGAAAGATCGAGAAAGCAAAGACTGCAAAAAGAGAAAGTTTAAAGATTCGTGAACAATTTCAGATTCCTCAAAGATTCACGAAGAAGAGTTGCAGGAGGCAGGAACATTTGAAGAATTCAAAGAAATTCGTTCAAATTAGTGAAAGATTGTTGAAGGCAGAATCGTTTAAAGAATTTCGGGAATTCTCTCAAATCCGTCAAATATTGTTGCAGAGAACAGAATGCTTCAAATAATTCGTGTAATTCTTTCAAATCTGTGAAAGATTCACGAATTTTCTTCCGCAGGAGAGAATCTTTGGAAGAATAGCAAAAAACTCGTGAAAGCAACCAAGAATGAGCAATCGCAGTTGCAAGATCCATCCTACGATCATATTTGAGGCGAAAATTCAGTTCAGAAGGGACGAGGAGAGCACAGAAAAGGCGAAAGAATCACATCTGTTAGATCTTGCGTAGAGGACCGATAGCCATCGAATTCATGAGAAAGTGCACGAGGTTTAGTCCTCTAGAGCGCACAAGAGAAAAGCCAACTTGCGAAGTCATGAAATTCCGAAATCATTTGGACCGTCCATCAAGGAGGACACATGGTGAGATCTCGGCATTTCGCGGACTCATAGGGTGTAAAGGTCAGAAGACTGCCTGGAGAATTCACGAATCACGAAATCTCGATTCATTCTAGACCGTTGGATCAAGAAAGATCGTGAGTCGTCGATCTGACTCTATCACAAAATCGAGAATCGGGAGTTGGACGAGCAAAGGAGACTGCACTCCAAACCCCGATACGCGAAATCCCAAAATCATTTTGACCCTCCCTCAAAACGGACACGTGGGAGTAGATCCAAGTGCCATCAAAATTTCGGTATTTCAAAGTTCGGGATATCGAAGGTCTTGTTGACAAAGGTCGGGACACTCCACAGCGAAAGTCCTAAAATCTCGAAAAGATCACAGCCATCCATTCGTTGGGACGTGTGGTAGAGATCGAGGAAACCGTCAGTATTTCGGCTACCGAGGTTTCAAGTTGATAGAGTATTTGTGTCACCGGGGGTCGCAAGTCACAAAATCACAAAACGCGGGAGGACCATCCATCTTGAGGAGACGCATGGCAACAATCTAGGATTTCGAGAGATTTTTCGAAAGGAGAAGGACACTTTGCCATTTCGGCATTCCGCGTATCAGTATTTCGGGGGTCAAGAGGACAGGAGATCGGGCGCTTGAGTCACAAAACCTCGAAACAAAACTATGGTCTTATGAGTAGTGGTCACATGGACCAAGGCATAGCTCAAGGGGCTAATGCGATAAAGGTTATTTCGTTATTTCGGCCATCCAAGAGACAAGAGGTTGGGCGCTTTGCGTAATAAAACCCCAAAATAGGATTGCGGTCATATGGGAAGTCGTCACATGGACCGGAGGTATAGCCTTAGGGCTAATTGTTGTTAAAGCCATTTCGACAAATCAACATTTCGGAGATCGGAAGGATGAAGGGTCAAGGACTCTTGACATTAGAAAATAGGAAGTTCTGAATCGCGAAACGTTGGTAGCGCTTTAACATTTAGGTGCATAGTCACATTGAACAGAGACTAAGGGCCAATCCAAGGCCGTTAAAATCTCTTCAGCGTTTCGGAAACAGGAAGTTGTTAAGTGCAAGAAATAAGTAAACACAAAAATTTTCCAATTTTTTTTTTCCTATTTTGTCGAATTCTTTAAATATGGCGACGTCTAGCAATTTAGGACCAACTCAGGGTCCGATTCTTCTTGGAAAAAACTATGAGTTATGGTCTCTTCGAATGAAATCGTTCTTGCAAGCACAAGAGTGTTGGGATCCAGTGGATCTTGGATATGTGGAACCAGATCCAACAAACCTTGCCGCCATGACAAACCAACAGAGAATTGCTCAGGCAACTCAGAGGAACAGAGATGTAAAACTAAATTCTAGATTCAAAATTCTGTGGATGATTCGATTTTCTTAAAAATCACAGGCACTAGTACTTCAAAACAGCCCTGGGACATCCTTAAATCATCCTACCAAGGAAATGACAGGGTCAAAACAGTCAAACTGCAGACCTTGAGGGCACAATTTGAGACTTTAAGAATGACAGAGTTTGAAAATGTGGATCAGTTTATGACAAGTCATGGGAATCGTGAACTAGATCAGATTGACTGGTGAAGCCATCACTGATCAACGCATTGTTGAGAAAGTCCTCAGAAGTTTACCAAAGAAATTTGAAATGGTTGTTACAGCAATCCTTGAATCCAAGGATATGTCACGTTTTTCAACAGATGAATTGATTGGTTCCCTGGTGACACATGAGACCAAACTACATCTCACAGATGAGTCAATCAACAATGCCTTCAAAACTCAATTCTCCTTCAGTAGAGGGAGAGGCAGAGGTCACCAAGGATGAGGGAGTACTACAAGTGACCAACACTCGAATGGAGGTAACAAACAACAGATCCAACATCAAAATTTCCAAGGTCACAAACAACAACACTAGAATCAAAATTTTCAGCCTCAAAGAGGCAAAGGGAGAAGATCAAATGACAAAACAAGCATACAATGCTATTACTGCAAAAAGTATGGGCACTATGAATTTGAATGTAGGAAGAAGCAAGAAGATGAGCTCTTAGGCAGAGCACATGTGTCAAATCATATGGGAGAAACCTCAAAAGGTATGTTTCTCTCATGTCACAAGTTTGAAGAACAACCCAAAGATATTTGGTTGCTGGACAGTGGATGCAACAATCACATGACATGTAACATAGATTTACTTTCATGCATTGATTCTTCAATATCATCTGATATTACACTTGGAAATGATTCCTTAGTCAAGGTTTAAGGCAAAGAAACTGTACCTATTCTTACTAAACAAAATGAAAAGAAAGACATAAACAATGTCTATCATGTTCCAGATCTGAAACATAATCTGCTAAGTGTAGGACAACTCATTGAACATGGCTATATGGTACTCTTTGAGGGAGCATCTTGCAAGATATATAACAAAATCCCAAGAAGAAAATTGATTTTTTAAATCCACATGACTCAGAATAGGATGTTTCCCCTTACACTCAGAACTGCAAATCTGATTCAACCATATACACAAAGTGCATCCACCCCGAATGAAACAATGGTTTGGCATACAAGATTTTGACATCTACCCTTTAATAATCTAAGTCTTCTTCAGAAGCACTCCATGGTCAAAGTTCTACCCATATTCAAAGAACAAAATTCCCTATGTGAGTCTTGCATACTTGGAAAACATAAGAGAACTAGTTTTCCATAGTCATCCAATCAAGCAAAACAACATCTTGTACTAGTTCACACTGACCTATGTGGACCAATGGAAACAGAGTCCATAGGTGGTAGCTTTTATTTTCTAACATTTATTGATGATTTCAGTAGAAAAATATGGATCTATTTTCTCAGACACAAGTCTGAAACTTTTGCAAAATTCAAAGAATTCAAGGTAGAAGCTGAAAAATAGAGTGGCAAATATATAAAATCCCTCAGGTCCGTTGGAGGAGGAGAATACAAATCCAATGAATTTGCAAATTTCTGCAAATCACAAGGCATTATCATGCAAACAACAACCATGTATACTGCACAATAGAATGTAGTGGCTGAAAGGAAAAATCAAACAATAATGAATATGGCAAGAGCACTTCTCAAAGAGAAAAGTTTGTCAAATATTTTTTGGGCTGAAGAAGTAGATGCTCATTTTATCTCTTGAATAGATTTCCAACCACAAGTCTAAAGATGAAATTCCCTCAAGAA
>ML827188.1:150538-167404 GCA_009831015.1 Picea engelmannii | reverse complement strand
CGATCAAGTAACAAAAAAGGTGCATCACAAGGTCCTTCATCATATTCCGATAATTCCATGTTTAGAGTGATTATTCAAGTGTGAAAGCATAACACAATTTATGGATTACCATACACAACACAAAAGTGAAGATGGTGTTCTTAGAATTCCTGCAGATTCTTCTACATTTAGGAACATCGAAGAAAGATGACCGGTTTTTAAAGCACCTTGTAATGTTAGGCTTTCATTAGCATCTTATGGTGTCAATCCTTTTGGTTAGATCATATCTATTTACTCAGTGTGACCTATTTTTTTTATAACCAATAACCTTCCTCCTTGAATGTCAATAAAGAGCAAGTACACAGTGTTGGCAATGATTGTCCCAGGTATTTGTTTACAATATTTGCTTGAATTACACAATGTCATTTCATTTGTCTTATTCGTTGCATTATTTCTTATACTTTACTACCTCATCCTTTTATCACGGGGTGCTACAATCGTGGCAATTTCCTTGTCATCATTACCCCATCTGGCAGCTTGATCTCTTGCTGGCGCTATGTTATGGGGTTGTTGTTGGCGACGTTGCTTGTCCTGATTTGCAATAATGAGGATATCATGTTGTAGCATCATAGCGATGTGTTGCAACAATGTATAGGGGTGTTGCAACAACGTGGAAAAGTGTTGCAACAATGGACAATCCTGTTGTAGAAAATTGGAAAGGGTGTTGCAACAACTTGGACCGTATTGCCACCAATTCCTTTCCTAACATAGCAACCACATTTCATTAGTAAGCATAGAAAAGGTCAATACTTACTCTTTTACACTAGAAAAAACCACTCAAAGTGACATGGATTACAAAGTGACATACATGAAGAAAAATGCAGTAGTTCAAAAAATTGAATATCTGAGTTCCTCTCACAATTTCACCCAATTTAAAAAAAAAATCGTCTAAATCAGAGCTCTGGAAGTGAAGATATCACTGATTTAAAATCAACTATTTTTAGGGGTTTTTTGTGACGACGACAGGACTGCAGAGTTCATAACTTTTCATAGGGTGCTCAAATTGCTACCAGATCAATGCCATTGGATAAATAATTTTAAGAGATTTCTTTTGGTATATTTTATGTGGTGTTTCCAATGGTTATTCCCTCTCAAACCCTCGAAGAAATTCTACAGATGACATAAGCATTCAAAGCCCAACTGTATGACACATTACATAGCCTTGTATATGGCCTCAAGAATAATTTTCGTAGTATTCAAGATTCATTGGATAGCATGCATGAGATATATATGATGGCATAAATCAATGATGAATATAATCAAGAAGTATATGTTTGGTATGATTTTGAAGCCGATTGTGATGATTGATATATGGATAGTTTTCATTTCTGTGAGGACAACCACTTTCATGTTTTATTTAATGACTCTAATCCACCTTCTGTAGAGAACATCAATGTGACAAATTGAGAGCCAATGATTATTACGAGTGTCTATCCTGCATATTCTACAGTGGTATTATTCCTTCCAGATTTTTCTACAACCATTTTCCACTATGTGGATGGATCTTCTTATTTGGATCCACATGATAGGTGTTAGTCTTTGGAGCATCATTTTTAGTTGGTTATTGGGCTCCAAAATCTTCCACGTGGAGTTCACATGAGCACTTGGACATGGGACCCTGATTTACAATGGCGGTTGGACTACTTCAGCTTGGTGGCTTTCCTTTCTACATGGGACCATGGTTCTCTAGTCTACTTCAACACTATGGTCCACACTTATCCATGGGACCATAGTATATGGTTGTACACCGTCATAACAAGTGTTGATGACAATGCTTTCATAAGGGGAATGAAATGTTAGGTAGCTAGAAAGGTGGTGGAAGCCATTGAATGTAAGGTGGATTAGGTCCAATATATTATTAAATAAGGCCCACTATGGTAGTTAGATATAATAAATGAGTAGCTAGATATAATTAATGTAAGAGGACTTCTTAGAAGGTTCTGCTTCTAGAAAATTCTTCCTCTAGAATGTTCTTAGGTGATGGTAGCACTATATAAAGGGGTTAAAGTAATGTAATGAGACATGAAAAGAAGTAATGTATTGTGAGTGCTAGCTCAATAGGATGATGCCCCCTCGAAGAGGCAAGTGAATAAGAGAGGATCCATTCCATAATATGATCCATTGTATGGTGTTTCCCTACCCTAAGAGTTTGATATAATAAAGTGTGGTTTTCATAGATTCTTCTTGGATCTATTTTGGTGTATTTTGTATTTAGATATTTAGTTCTTAACAAAGAACCTATTGACTATCTTCTCAATAAGTGTCCATATGCAAAGCAAGTATGAGAAGAGATGAGTGTTTTCCCTAGATATAATGGATGTTTTCCAAGGAGAATTTGTTGAGCAATGTATGAGGAACCGGTTCCAGCAAAAAGATCTCAAGGCATGCAAAACACTACCAAAGGTGGTTGCATGGGTCATATGGCTCACTAGAAATGTTGAGATATTCCAAAGCCATTCAGAACTAGAATTTCCATGTGCATCTCATACAGGTCGTTTTATGAAATCTTAAAGGCAATCCCCAAACCTGTGAAGGTAAGGACTCTGGTACAACCCTCAATTGTGAAGACTGAAGTTTAGGGCCCTTTTCATGGCCCATGCCAAGGCCAGCATTCACTCTATTAATCTTGAGATTGTTTATGGCTCAACGAACAATGTCAGAGCATCTCAAAGTAAATGATATTTGATTTAATAATGTTTTTCTTCCTTAGAAATAAGTATGATATTTCAATAACTTAATAACCAGAAATATAGAGGCCAGATCTCGTTCTTTAATACTTTTTATAAATTATCAAAAGTCGAGAAGAAGAATTCATATAAACAAAACCGAAATACAAAGTAAGGTATCCAGTTAAGATAAATCTCACTTTAATTTCAATAGTAGAAATAACAAGATACATGTCTATGTTATGAATTTCATTAAATAAATGATAAACAAATCATACATATATAGGTCTTATCTTGCTCACAACAAAACAAAGGAAAGTCTATACCTGAGTAAATGTTTAATAGACAAATTGCAGTAGAAGTTGTACTAAATTGCAACTATTCAAAACTCAAACACAATAATTTGAAGAAAGTGAATTATGAGAACATATGTAACATCACACAAGGAGAACATGACTTAAAGGAACAAGAACCATAATCTCATATATCTCCGCAAAAAGTGAAGTTTTTTATTGAAAATCTCTTGCTTCCTTAATGCTCGAAGGACATTTCTGTCATTCTACAACATTTTTTTATAGAAATAGGATCATAACCAAAATTGGTTATCTCCTCCTAATCTTAGGTTAACATTACAAAAATATATACAAAATATCCCAAAATTCTAGGAATCGATTCTTCAAAATCTATAAATTTTCTCAAAGTGGTTGGTCAGTTCATTGAAGCTACATCAATCGTTCTCAGTCCTGGCTTGATGGATATTTACATGAAATTATCTTTTTGTAGGCAATATCTACCTCAGTATATCTTTTATATGTAGGCGGAGTGTCAAATAAGTTCCTAAGATGCCATAAAAGAAAAAAATCTTCATCCAATAAGTCGACAATTGTTTGTTCTTTCAAAACTCTTGTTGCTCCCTTAAACTTGTTGGCATTTTCTCTTTCTTTTACTAACAATGGTTGATATTCTGGAAAAGGAAGTAAACCCTTTTTACCATAAATTTCAAGTAAACTCATTTCCACCATTCTTTTATAATGGTTATTAAGCCATTGTACACTCTTTTGAAGATGGGTTAATTTATTCCAGACCTGCTGAATACAATTTATTTTTGTAAAAACTCTTTCTACCTCCATGATTGTATTTGTTCTTTCTTTAAAACCATATTGATTCAATTCCTCGTTTGTCTTGAAATTGAGCACTTCAATTATTTGATTAGCCAGTCGTGGTTTATTACCTAATTCTTGTAAAGCAACTTCTACATCGTTGTCAACATTTCTAACCAAACTAGCCTCTTCTTCCATGATTATGAAAGACCTCCACATTCTACTTGTTTGATCAATAATTTTATCCCAGATAATGTGTCTAGCTCCTATTAGATATGATTCCCCTGAAAGTTTGTTTTTCAACATATCAAATTATTCCTGCAATTTGGCTTTTGCTCCATTTAATTTCTTGAGTTGTCTCTCTTTCTCTCCCACATGCTCCTTTAGAAGTTTGATTTCAGTTTCATTAGTAGAGGCTTCTCTTTTTTATTTTTTTAGCTCAATTTCTTTGAGATATATATAAGCTAAAGTCTTAGCCAATTCTTCTGAGTTGTTTGTTGATGAAGCAATTGTAGATGAAGATGAAATTCCTTGTTTCAAAACTTCTATTTGTTGTTGTAAAAATCCATTTTTCAGCTCAATTTCTTTAAGATCTAGATCATCTAAAGTCTTAGCCAATTCTTTCGAGTTGTTTGCTGATGAAGCAATTGTAGATGAAGATGAAATTCCTTATTTCATAACTTCTATCTGTTGTTGTAAAAAATTGACTTGTTCATTCAGTGGAGCTATAACATTCAAAAGTTGTTCCTTCTCCTTTTGGATAACCATTATTTCAGGAGTTTGGACATGATCCAGATCAATGATTTTAAGTTGTCTTTTCAAAATAATTATTTCATTGTCCTTAGAAGTTATCAGCTCTTGTATTGGTGCTTTATCAATAGCATTATCTATTATTCTTAAGAGTTTCTTTTCCAAATCTTCTATTCTCATATGTCTGACTTTGGAAGTTGTTTCCTCTTTCTTCAATTGCTCTTTCAGTTGATTGTTCATTCTTTGCAATTTCTTCATACTAAGAGTAGTCCTGATAATGTCTCTATTCACCATCTCTCCTATCTATTTGTGCAGATCCATTTTGTCAAATAAGGGGACCTGGTCAAGATCAAAATAAAAAATTGCTAACTTATAGTTACTATGACCTTGAACGCTTGTACCTACTGGTTCCAAAACAGATAAATTCAATCTCCATTTCTCAAAGTCTGTTGTAGACATCAACCTTGTTTTTTATGAATCATGATCTAGCTTTTGTAGTAAAATTTGTTTTATATGTGCATTCTTGTCTTTCATATTGTCATATTTTGAGAATATGCTTTAGGGTTTCATTTCTGAAGTCCCTTCCTCCGTTGGATTCAAAAATACTGAGGGAATAAGATACAATGAGTAAATGGGTTCATTTTGGATTTCTCCCATTGCTCCTGTTTTAGATTGAACCTCTTCTTCTAAATTTTCCACTATAAGATCTTCAATTCTCAACCTCTTGCTTGATGACCCTTCCACCGTTTCTGAAATATTATGGAATTCTTGATTAAAATTTCTCTTTAATGTCTTCTCATGTTGTTGAGGAGTATCCATATCCTCAGTTTGGGATGATAGGAACCTGTTCTGAACTTCCTACCAGCTATTAATATTCCTGAGTTGTTCAAGATCAGGTTTGCTCTGGTGTTCATATCCTGTTATCTCAAACTCCAGTCTTTTGGCATTAATAACCCCCAAAGGATCATATTGTCAGGATTCTCCTTTTTCCAAATGTAAATTAAACATATTCTCCACAACCTACAATGTTGTCCTATTATACACAATGAAATGACCAATTTCCCTTTTGGGCTTAAAGTTAGTCATTTTCTTTCTTGGCACAAAATGAATATTATCAGAGTTTAAACTATGTTTAATAAATTCAAGAGAAAAAATTCTCAAGGTGAGAAATTTAGGTAATTTGAAAGGACCAACTTCTACTCCATAAACTCTAATTTTAGTATGCTCTTAAAAAATAAACCAATCCCCAAGCTTAGTTTCAGAAGAATCATGTAAAATAACCTTTATTTCTGGAAAAATTCTTCTTAAAACTAATTGTATGAAATGGACATGAAAGTATTAACATAGTTGATAAAACCTACATTTTGAGGTTTCTTTCTTACTAAGGATATCCAATGGATCACTGATAAAGGTTGTCCAACTGTGTCTTCAACTTCTAAATTTAACCCTTGAAAATTATTCACTCTATAAAAAAGGAACAAATAAACTAGGTATGATTGAAATTGACAAACTTCGTTCACGGAGAAATCATTCAATTGTTCATGTAGAGAATCTGCTATAAATTGAACAAAGAAGAATCTAGTCATTAACTAAGTGGTAGGAGGACAAATGGCCCTAAGAAGACCCAAAATAGAACTCTCCACAACTTTATGAGAGTTATAGCCCAACATTGAACATATGATAGCAATAATTTCTTGTACATTGGTTGAAAATGTTCCAGATTTATAACTTTCAGAGATTTGCAAAGAACTATAATTATTTCGCATCAAGGCTTGCAGAAAGGCTTGTCTGTCTTGGGCATTCAATTGATTAAATTCAACAGCTAGGGTTTCCTCATTCAGAATTTGTCCATTAGTAAACTCTTCCACATTTAACATTCTGTCAATTGAACTAGCTTTGATTTCAAACAATAATGCGCATTTTTAACTAGTAAAGTTATAGGTTTGGGGAACGATAAAATGGGTCAGATTTGAACCCCAGGCGTTAAAATAATCATTTAATTCCATGTGTCTGATTGTTGATGAATTGTGCAATTTGTATAGGTCAAAGGAGATCCTAGGGTAAAAAATTGACAATGCCTATCTACCAGGGAGGGAGGCTTCAGGAGGGGTTACATCCTTGTATTTCTTAAGAGTGGAGGGTTTCGACATTTTAAGTGAAATAAACAAGAAAAAGTGTTTTGGCTCTTACCCGTAAAGTGAACAGGAGAAAAACCCTTTTATTCGTTGGCAGACTTAGTACCGAAACTGAGTAGTTAATTCATAATCCCCCAAGAGTTTGTTGAAGTTGAAACCATACTGGGTACACTTTCTATTTTGGTTGCCTGGGGTATGTGACTGGCTCGCAATGCAAGCCTGTTTGAGGATAAAATGCCCCCAACCTTTAAAATTGCTCAACAAACATGGGGTCTGTTTAACCTGTACAAACCCTCTCAGTCTCAGAAAAAGTCTCGGAAGATAATAGTAGAAAATGTTAACAAGGAAGTTCCATGGGGAATGTCTCAGACTCACATTTTTATCCAGCCAAAGTAAAACTGGGTCAGAGAATTAACAATCAGGGCGAGTTCAAAGCTCTTTTTGCCCTTCTTAAATGTGCTATGTATTTGAATTTATCACAGCTACAGGTGTTCGGAGATGACTATCCAATGGATGAACAGTCGGTTACAGGTGACAAATCTGGGTCTTTCCCAAATTGCTATACAGCTGAAACATATCTCAGCTCTGTTTAATAATGTCAGTTATACTCATGTTCGCTGAGAGCCCATTGCAGTCGCTGATCAACTCTCTAAAGATGCCTTGCTACAGGATATCAATAATCCAGTCATTGAAGAATTCGAAGCGGGACAGCTGATCTCAGATTGCAACATTCTGGAAATGTATTGAGTTACTCTTGGTATATGATTCTGCTTTTTGCCCCCCCCAAAAAATGTCACAAACTCTGACAATATCTTATCTTATGGACTTATATTCGAAGTCAGATAGGCTTATGATTCTATGTCTTTTTTGCCAATAGTTGCGGACAGGTTTGACAGGATACAATATAGTTTTTTTTTCCTGAGCCAGTTTGATGTTTACTCAAGAAAACCTAATTGATGTATTTTCAACTTTGAAATAAAGTAGGTTTTTCTTCTAATAAAAATTTATAATTTTTTGAATAACAACTATTCATCCCAATCACCCAAACTATATTCAATAAACTAAATTTATGACTATAAAAAACAGAACTTTCTAAAACTACTCAACTTATAATAGCAACAATGTTATTAAACCAGAGCTTTCATAGAACTGCCCAACTGATGATAGCAACGATGTTATTAAGTATAAATAAATTGGAAATTCAAAAGTAATGGCAACACCAAACTGAGTAGTTCTGTGCTTTCCAAATCCATTGGGGGATTTTGAATATCATCATTGTGACTATCTGATATCCTCCTGCAATTCCTAGCTCTCTTGCACAGGGAAACATTGGAACCATTCCTTTGACTTATATAAATTGCCACGTCACCAAAACCCATGGATTATATTTTTTACTATTTATAATATTCTTCTTCAAACAAATATATTTGATTACCAGCAAACTTTAAACAATACACAAATATTCTTCTTCACACAAATATATTTGATTACCAGCAAACTTTAAACAATACACACATTTCCATCCGTTTCTCCACATCAATTTCTGCATCCTCTGGAAATGCAGCACTCTAGAAAACAATACAACTATAGTATCAGGAAATGCACACAAATATATTTGATTACCAGAAAACTTTGAACAATACACACATTTCCATCCGTTTCTCCACATCAATTTCTGCATCCTCTGGAAATGCAGCACTCTATAGATAACAATACAACTCTAGTTTCTCTGTGTATCAGGAAATGCAGCACACTATAGAAAACAAAACAGCTCTTTAGATCATCAGATAAGTCATCATAACTCCTTCTGAAGGGTTGATAAAACCCTGCATCAATGATGTTGTGACTGGAGAGTGGTCAAGAAAAATCTACATTTTTAAGCATCACGCCACACATCTAAAGTCGTCTTGAATTCATTGCTCTATACCCTTCCAAAAACAATACCATCTACAAAAGTTTCTTTTAAATAACTCCCACCCTTCCATGTTCATCCTTTGTGAACATGGGTTAACATTTTTTCAATCACATTTTTATTGTGACAGAATAAAGATTTTGCTAAAGTTATCATTGTCAAATTTGATTCAACACTGTTGATTCAACACACTGTAAGTGTTGAGATCCATTGCACTTCACATGTCGTCCAATATCAGAAGAGATTTCAAGAAATCTCTTCTTTTCTAGACTTGTAGACAAAACAGACCCTATGGTGTTAAGATCCATTGCACTCCACATGTCGTCTAATATCAGAAGGAATTTCTTCTTTTCTAAAAATGAAAACAACTTCATCTTTATCATGTCAATAGAAGAACTTCCTTCCAGATTTAAACTCAGTGTCTGGGCAATGGAATCTTTATTTTTCCCTTTTTTCGTTCTAAGAGGTAGAAACAGTAAACCAAATCACCAGGTCAAAGTGAATACCGCTGACCTTTCTGTAATGGTTGTGGATAAGTTTGAGTAACGACGTTTTGCCGATGCCGTCCTTACCATCTACACCCATCACACGAGATTGGCGATAAGGTTCTGTAAACCATCTCTGCAGTGTCATCTGAGCAAATTTAATACCCGACCCTTTGATGATCTCTTGAAGAAGCACCTCTGCTTGAGGCGCTGCTGCTGTGGACACCATCTGTGGAGTACTGGCAGAAACAGAAAAGACCCCCACAAGGTCTCTGAAAAATATGGCCATTTTGTTTTCCAATCTTCCATTTGTTGAAATATAATGGGAGAATGAATGAAACGTGAGAAGATGCTCTGGGCGTGGAGGTGGGAGATGCAACTGCGTAGTTAAAGGAATCGTTTATCAGTATAAATAAGTGGGAGAGACGAAGCAGGGCTTTTGTTTCATCAGATACAGATAAATGGCCAGTAATTGTTGTAGTGCTCTCAGCTTTTCAAAAAGCGTTTATTCCAATAGCTCATTCAAACAAGAATAAGGCAGGTGCAGTGGGCCCTGATTGAATTATTGTAATGTTGTGAAAACTTTATAAAAAGTTTTTCCAGACTGCAACGCTTTCTTCTGTGTAGATTGGCATTATGTACCGACCACTAAATGCAATGCATGTGGCATGTGTTCATTATTTTCAAAGCAATATTCAACAAAGTTGTTGAAAGTTGTACCAGAGAAATGGATTTAAATTAATTATTAAATAGTATTGGACAAGTTGGTGGAAGAATGGCGGTTCTACTTTTAAATTAGTTATTTTAAATAAGAAAAAGTATTTAATAAGTTATTAGAAAAACGTTTTAAAATTGTTTTTTCGTGGTTAAGGGAGTTAGTGTTTTTTGGAGGTAAAGAAACAAGTTATTTGTTTAAGATCTAGAGGTATTTAATGAGAATAAAAATTAGTTTTTTTTTATGGATTATTAGTGTTATTTTAGGTGGTATAGTTTTTTTTGAATAATAGTTATGAGTGAATCTACATTCCTATTAATTATAATAGATTTTCTCACTATAAAAAAAAATGATAATCATGTTTTAAATTGTTTATTTTTAAACCATAATTTAAAAAAAATATTTTAAAAAGTTGTTTAGAAAAATGGTATGTGAATTCTAAATTAACTTAAAGAATAATAATACTTGAAAATGAAATATGAATGAACATTTAAATTAATAATTTAAAAAATCATCATAATTTAAAATGTGTAGGTGAGTGAAACTTAAATTAGGGGAGGATCTATTAAATCGATTTTAGGACATTGGAAAAATTGTAGGGTGTATAATTAAAGGTTTTATTTTTTTTAAATATAGGGTAAAAATATTTTGATTAATTAATTATAATTAGATATTATTTATCTCATAAATTATATTTTTATAACTAGTATATTTTTTAAATAGGTAAATAGGAATTAGTTTTTTTTATTAATGTTATTAACTGGAACCATGAAAATATTGCAACTAAAATGATATTACACTTAATCGAATAATCTCCTTTGTTTTGGATGATAATCTTATATTTCTTTCCTTCAATTGTTACTATTTTTTTCCTTGAGGAAAAACAAACAAAACTAGCTTGCTAAAAGGTGTTGATTCACCTTTAAAAGTGAAGTTTAGGATTCTTAGACACTTTGGTGGTTAGGAAGGATTTGAAAAAAAAAAAACAAATTATATATATGTGTGTGTTTTAGGTATTTATTCAAAAAATTTGAAAAAAAATATATATTAAGTAATGTTGTATTTCTCTTAGAAGTTACATTTCTTTAAAACAGATAATTAACAATTCATTGAGTGTTGCACATTCCTTGACAATGCTTATTGCTTTTTATAATGAGTTTTTCTTCTACTCAATTTTGATCCAAACATTGTTACATTTTTATTATAGTTTTTGACAATTATTTATTTATTATTATTTCATGTTACATCTTTATTATGGTTTTTGAAAATTTTATTTATTTATTATTATTTTATGGAATGTCAAAATAATTTGGGGATGTTCATAAAAAAAAACTTTTAAAAATCTCAAAAAATTAAAATCATAGATACATGATCAAGGGATAAATTTAGAAATTAATAAATACATAATTAATAATTTGGAATAAATAATGTTTTTCCATCTAAGAGTATTGTTAAGGAATGAGATCATCACCTATTAAGCTTCCTACAATAAATTAACCCATTCTCCATCATTTGCATTCATCTCTCAAATGCTAGTTACATTCATGTCAATGATATTTGGTGGTAGCATTAGGTTAAACATCATAAATGCATAAATACCATAGGTCCACCTAAACTAAACCCATGGTATCAAACACTAACAACTAACATAGCTTCCATGAGAGACTCAAGTGGAAAGGTTAGCACCTCTTAGTTAGTAAACCTAATCCTCACCTCTTTTAATTCCTTATTATTATCAATAATATACTCTCATTATTTATAATCCTTAATATAACAATATTCCATACCTTTAATACAACTTTAAATCTCTCTATTCTTTATCTATAGTCATAATTTTCAGCTTTTAATATAACCTCCAATCCTTATAATCTGTAATGTAACTCCTACAATGTTATTCCTTACTCTTTTTTTTTTTTGTAAGTTAGAGATTTATATTAGCTTCATTGAAGTGAGTTCCAAATACATAACAGTTGACTTGGTGTCGAAGATGCAAAAAATGGAAACTAGCTCCAACACCAAGTCTTGAAAGTATTCAAAAGTTTTCCCTCTAGGCCAAAATGGACATTTCCAATACTACTACACTGTCTACAAAACAAGCCTAGACACATAGGGAATATGAAAACTAGATAAACTAAGATAAGTTGATAAACAAAAAATATAGTTGGGAGGTTTAATCAAATGTTAGGAGGAACATTATTGCCATTACGCCGAGGAGACTCTGGCCAAACTAGACCTGAAAGTGAGTCATATAGCTTCGCTAATTTTTGTTCCATCATCTCCCGACGTAATTATTGTTCCACCATATCCCTTCACAGGTAAAAAATCAAATGCAATTGTTCATCTGAAAACCTTATGGGAGTATTCTCTGCTTTAGTCCCACTATCGATCTCCTCTGGATCCAGGAATCTATTGCCCATATTATTCCTCCTATTCAAAGAAGTAAATTCTTTTGGTTGGATGCTACTCCTAGATGGTGAGACTAGGACATTCTCATTTTCCTAATTATGAGATGGTGGTAACTCTTCCTCCACAATCGCATATCCCCAAACCTTCTTGTCCAAAGGAATTACTGATGAATCCTTGTTCTTTGTTGTGGGGAATAAAGTCTGATGGGACAAACAAGAGACATTGGAAGAGGGTGAAGGAGATTGACGTCGAACTGAGAAACTACGAAAGGTTCATGTCCCTCTATGAGCTTTGCCTCTTTCACAAGGCATGATGCAAGGAACACATGAATGCAACACACAATTAAAGGAGGACCAGAAGAAACTTGGGACTATAATTTTGCAGATGTAAACAAAGAGGGACACAATTTTTTTGCCCGAAATGGTGGGTAATAGTTTGAGAAACTCCAAATAAATGATGAATGAAGCCATTCTAAGGCCCCAAACCATTAAATCCGCCATTTCTCTATCATAAAAACCATATGATGCTATTGTATTAGAATTTGCAAAGCTTGCCGATGATAAGACCCAAAACATTAAGGTTTGCATGACCGAGAGACCTCAGAGCGTTAATTTTGCATTCATGACTAGCCTATAATGAAGAGTTGTGTGTTTGGAGCCCACATGAAAGACCATCTGGCTTAATTTCTAGGTGGGCAAGGTGGCACCCCATCTGGGATTTATTCCTTACTTTTAATATAATCCCTAATTTATATATTCTTAATCTTTAATATTCTTAATAATAGAGTTATCATTTTGAACCAACGATGCTTCTCCTACAATCTCATAATCACCTAGGTCATTTTGATTCAAATTCATGATCTACAATGGTGTCAACAAGGTCAAAAACTAGTTTAACTGGGAATCTTAGCCGTGGGACAACACAAAGCAACCCTTTAGTGCATACTCCATGAATGGTTTCAAGGGTGGATCTTTTGGTAATCATGGTGGTCTTTCTATAGGGATGTAGTTAAGAAATAAGTCATTTCTCATCCTCACACTTCCACCTCTTTGGCATAGGAGGCCCTAGATTTATCCATTCCCATGGGGAAAGATGTTGTAGAAGAGGTATCCTTTTATAGTACCAATGGCTTAGTATGTCATTTTAATGGTCTTTTTCCTTGGCTGATTTATTTGCATGAATGGATCTCAAACTCCTAAAAACCGACGATAAAAAAAAGATGCTTCATCCACCCTTGTGCAAAGAGTTTCTTCATTATTTGGTTTTAGCTTGCGGAAGACAAGGATTTGATCATAGATTTGGGTCCATGGTTTTGGGCAAACTCAAGTTTGTGCATGGAGCCTTAGACTAGTGACTCCTCTTGACACATTAGGGATGCAGGAATAGATCCTCCCACACTGGACGACCTATGAATCCACACACTTATCCTATTCTAATCCCACCTTATTGGGTGTTTAGGGGGGTATAGTCGAGTGGTTCCACCCCTACCATCTCATGTTTAATCATGTCCTCCATAGGAGAAACCCTTCCAACAAGTATGCAAGATGCACTCTCATGTCTTCCTTTCCTGCACCTTTGAGTTTCCTTGAGAGATTATTTCTTCTAAAAAAAAGAGATAATCATACATGCATATTTTGTAATAATGATTCACTAAGGATATCAATACAAACTTTAAATGTTATCTTTATTAAATATAATTTTCAATGATACATGCATATTTTGTAATAATAATTCACTAAGGATATCAATGTAAACTTTAAATGTTATCTTTATTAGATATAATTTTCAATGATTTTATTTTCTAAATAAAATAAAAAACAATGTATTCTATTATTTATTATTCTCATTTACGCACTCTCATATAACATATTTCATAAAAAAAAATGAAGAGGATGAACACACATACATATTTATCAAATGGCTTAAAGCATTGCAATATCATACACCAAATTCTTATTAAAAATATCTAAAACATTTAAACTATTCAAAATAAAAAATGAGGAGAATGAACACACATACATATTTATCAAATGGGTTAAAGCATTGCACTATCATACACCAAATTCTTATTACAAATAACTAAAACATAAACTATATGGGTTAAAGCATTGCACTATCATACACCAAATTCTTATTACAAATAACTAAAACATAAACTATAGAACTATACTATTCAAAATTAGTAAGTTTAATTGTTTAGCTCATTAATAACTTAATAAGTATAAATCTAAATATTAATAAAGATAAATCTAAATTTAAATTATTTCATAAAAAAATATATATATTCTGCACCCAATATTTATGAAAATTGCTTAAAGTATAAATTATAAAAATGTTTCAATTTAGTTGAAAACTAATAATATTATATAAATTTTATTATTTTACAATAATTTTTTTTTCAAATATTTTACATGTTCTAATTAATTTCAATTTCATCATATAAATAAATTATAAATATTACAATAATTATACAAATTTATAAAACATCATTTTGCAATAATTTATTTAAAGTTTAATTAGCATAAAGACATAATATTATCCATCATTAAAAATGAACATTATTAAAGATTACACATCAAAAAAGAAAGTTTATTTTATAAAACGATATTAATAAATACTAATGGGCAAAAATTTGATTTGAGGATTTTTTTTAATTGATTAAAAAAAAATCTTTACACAGAAGTTTCTTCACAATAATGAATATGACAAACTACGATGGGGAATTGCGAGACAGATGATACAGTTATTCCAATAGCTCATTGGAAACAAGAATAAGGAAGGTGAGGTGGGCCCTGATTGAATTATTTTACTGTTGTGTAAGCTTTATAAAAAAGTTTTTTCAGACTGCAACGCTTTCTTCTGTGTAGATTGGCATTATGTACCGACCACTAAATGCAATGCATGTGGCATGCGTTTCATTATTTTCAAAGCAATACTCAACAAAGTTGTTGAAGGTTGCACCAGAGAAATGGATTTAAATTAATTATTAAAAAGTAGTGGATAAGTTGCTGGAAGAATGGTAGTTTTGCTTTTAAATTAATTATTTTAAATATAAAAAAATATTCAATAAGTTGTGGCTGTGTTAAGAATGATTTAAAATTGTTTTTGTTAGGAGTTACTTTTACTTGGATGTAAGGAAACAATATAGTAGTTTAAGACTCAAAAGTATGTGATATGAGTACAAATCTGTTTCTTTATGGAATACAAGTGTTGTTTTAGGTGAAATGGTTTTTTTTGAATAATGATGATGAGTTAGCCTACATTAACTTGAATTATGATAGGTTTTCCCAATGTAATAACAAAAAGAATGATAATTATGTTTTAAATTGTTTATTTGTAAACCATGATTTAAAAAATTGTTTGAAAGAATGATATGTGAATTCTAAACTAACTAAAAAAATAATAATGAGCTGAGAAGAAAATTATGAATGGATATTTAAATTAATAATTTAAAAAATAGCCATTAAAAGTGTGTAGGTTAGTGAAGCTTAAATTCGGGAGAAGCTGTTAAATGGATTATAGGGCATTGAAAAAAATGTAGATAGAAGTGTAATGAAAGGATGATTTTTTTTTTAAATACAGGGTAAACATATTTTGATTAATTAATTACAGTTGAATATTATTTATATCTTAAATTATATTTTTATAATTAGTATATTTTTTAAATGGATAAATAGTATACTTTTTAAATTATAAATTATATTTTTTTCTATTAATGTTATTAATTGGAACTATAAAAATATTGTAATTAAAATGATAGTATACTTAATCTAACAATCTCTTTTGTTTTGGGTGATAATTTTGTATTTCTTTTCTTCAATTGTTATGATTTTTTTTCCTCTAAGAGAAGTAAACAAAACTAGCATTCTAAAAGGTATAATACTTTTTGCTTAGTATAATGCTTTTTACCTTTACTCAATTTTGAACCAAACATGGTTAATTTTTTTTTTTTTTTTTTAGTTTTTGACTATTTATTATTTATTATTATTTCATGTTACATCTTTATTATTGTTTTTTAAGATTTTTTTGTATTAATCATTATTTCATGTTATGTCAAAGTAATTTCGAGATGTTCTTAAATCAAAGACTTTTAGGAACCCTAAAAACTTAAAATCATAGATACGTGATCAAGGAACAAATTTAGAAATTAATAAATACATAATTAAGAATTTGGAATAAATAATGTTTTTTCATCTAAAAAATATTTTTAAGGAATGAGATAATCACCTATCATGATTCCTACAATAAATCAATGCATTCTCCATCATTTCCATTCATCTCTCAACAACAAGTTACCTTCACCGCATTGATATTTGGTGGTAGAATTAGGTTAAACATCATAAATGCATAAATACCATAAGCCCACCTAAACTAAATCGATGGTATCAAACACTAAAAGCTGACATAACTTCTATGAAAGACTCCAGTGGAAAGGTTTACACCTGTTAGTTAGTAAACCTAATCCCCACCTCTTTTAATTCCTAATTATTATCAATAACATACCCTCATTATTTATAATGCTTAATATAACATTATTCCACACCTTTAATATAAACACCTCTTAATCTCTATATTATTTATCTATAGTCATAATTTCCTACTTTTAATATAACCTCCAATCCTTATAATCCGTAATGTAACTCCTATAATGTTATTTC
>ML827188.1:129365-150488 GCA_009831015.1 Picea engelmannii | reverse complement strand
TTTCCATTCATCTCTCAACAACAAGTTACCTTCACCGCATTGATATTTGGTGGTAGAATTAGGTTAAACATCATAAATGCATAAATACCATAAGCCCACCTAAACTAAATCGATGGTATCAAACACTAAAAGCTGACATAACTGGAAAGGTTTACACCTGTTAGTTAGTAAACCTAATCCCCACCTCTTTTAATTCCTAATTATTATCAATAACATACCCTCATTATTTATAATCCTTAATATAGCATTATTCCATACCTTTAATATAAACACCTCTTAATCTCTATATTATTTATCTATAGTCATAATTTCCTACTTTTAATATAACCTCCAATCCTTATAATCCTTATAATCTATAATGTAACTCCTATAATGTTATTCCCTACTTTTTTTTTTTTTTGCAAGTTAGAAATTTATATTACCTTCATTGAATTGAGTTCCAAATACATAACAATTGACCTGGTGTTGAAGTTGCAAAAAATGGAAACTAGCTCCAACACTAGGTCTTAAAAGTATTCAAAAGTTTTCCCTCTGGGCCAAAATGGACATTTCCAATACTAATGCATTTTCTACAAAACAAACCTAGATGCATAGCAAATTTGAAAAATAGATAAATTGAGATAAGTTGATAAAAAAAAACCATAGCTGGGAGGTTTAATCAAATGTCAAGATGAGCATTGTTTCCATCACGTTGAGGAGTCTCTGGCCAGACTGGAGCAAAGGCGTGCTAATGATGACATTCTAGACATTGTTGGCTTGGTTTCGGACTTGAAAGAAAGTCATATAGCTCCACTAATTTTTTTCCCATCAACTCCTGACATAATTGCTGTTCTGTCAAATCCCTTTGCAAGTCAAAAATAAAATGCAGTTGTTCATTTGAAAACCTTCTGGGAGTATTCTTTGCTTTAGTCTCACTATTGATCTCCTTTGTAGCCCTCCCTATTACCCATATTATTCCTCATGTTCAAAGAATTAAACTATTCTGGTTGGACGTTGCTCTCAAAAGGAGAGTTTGGGACATTCTCATTTTCCTAATTCTAAGTCAGTGGTAACTCTTCCTCCACAATATCGTATCCCCAAACCTCATCCTTCGGAGGAATTACCGACGAATCCATGTTCTCTTCTACGGGGAATAAAGTCTGATGGGACGAACTAGAGACACTAGAAGAGGGTGAAGGAGATTGACGTTGACCTGAGAAACTATGAAAGGTTCCTGTCCCTCTATGAGCTTTGCCTCTTTCACGAGGCATGATGCAAGGAACACAGGAATACAACACATAATTAAAGGAGGACCACACGAAACCCGAGACTATAATTTTGCAGATGGCATCAAAGAGGGACACAGAGTTTCTGACCGAAATGGTGGGCAACAACGTGACAAACTCCAAATAAATGATGAATGAATCCATTCTGAGGTCCCAAACCATTAAATCTTCCATTACATTTGTCATAAACACCATTCCATGTTATAGTACTAGAATTTGCAGAGCTCGTCGACAACAAGACCTAAAACATTAAGGTTCACATGAGTGAAAGACCTCAGAGGGTTAAGTTTTCATTCATGACTAGCCTAGAATGAAGAGTTGTGTGGTTGGAGGTCGCATGCCAAACCATATGGCTTTGTTAGGTGGGAAAGGTGGCACCCCATCCTAGGATGTTATTCCTTACTTTTAATATGATCCCTAATTTATATATTCTTAATCTTTAATATAATTAATAATAGAGTTATCATTTTGAAACAACGATCCTTCTCCTACAATCTCATGATCACCTAGGTCATTTTGATTTAAATTCAGGATCTACAATGGTGTCAACAAGGTCACAAACTAGTTTAACCTGAAATCTTAGCCGTGGGACAACACAAAGCGACACTTTGGTACATAGTCCATGAGTGGTTTCAAGGGTGGATCTTATGGTAATCCGGGTGGTATTTCTATAGGGATGTAGTTAAGAAATAAGTCATTTCTCATCTTCGCACTTCCACCTCTTTTTTGGCATAGGAGGCCCTAGATTTATCCATTCCCATGGAGAAAGATGTTGTAGAAGAGGTATCTTTTTATAGTACCAGTGGCTTAGTATGTCATTTTAATGGTCTTTTTCCTTGGCTCATTTATTTGCATGAATGGATCTCAAACTCCTAGAAACTAGCGATAAAAAGAGATGCTTCATCCACCCTTGTGCAAAGAGTTTCTTCATCATATAGTTTTATCTTGTAGAAGACAAGGATTTGATCCTAAACTCAGGCCCATGGTTTTGGGGAAACTCGAGTTTGTGCATGGAGCCTTTGATCCAAAAAGATCTTTTACATGACTATGGTTGAGTTATTAAGCATGTGTTGATTAACCAATTAGGAAGCTCAAAGAAAGAGGAAGAAGTATAGAAGAACTGTGACAGCCATATAAACATGTACAGAACTAAAATGAAGCATAAAATAACAACAAACCATAACACCAATGTGATAACGGAGTTCGACAATCTCGCCTACGTCTCCGGGCCTTTGTCTCAGTGGGTGAGGCTTTCTTATTTTTGTTCAAAGCTCAATAAGTACATCACACCAGTGCCAAAAGGTTACAAAACTGATTTGGTCTTGTTCTACCAGATCTCAAGAACCCAACAGAAGAAACGACACTCAAATCGAATGACTAGAGCTCCCAGAAATGGCCCGCAAAGGATATGGCTTGGAAAATATTCAGCATAAACCTGCTCTGAATCTCCTCTCATGTCCTCAAGAAGGCCAGGTTTATATAGATCTAGAGTTGGTAACCATATCCCAACTTCTCCCCAAGATCTGGCCTCAAAAAGGGCCCAATATCCCCCCAAAATGGGCAAAAATCTCCAATAACAGCTGAAGAAATCATAAAAATCCACCAATCTAAAGTGATAAACCAATTTTTGCAATATAATTAGGCATAATTCGCTAGTATTGGATGTTCTCTCCCTAAGAAAGGTCACATGGAGATAAAAGGCCAAGCGCCAACCCCTAAGGGTTGCGCGCTGGCCCTTAGCTTGCATATAAAGGTCACATGGCGCAATATGGTGGATCCTCTGTGATCAAGGGCTAGAGATTATCCGATTATCCTGAAAACTGCATCGTGGTCCTATGTTGTTACCCCAGAACCGGGAGCTAGCTCCATATTATCCATGTGCTAACAGTTAACACCCACCTCTAGGTCACCTGGGATACGCCGAGATCCATGGGTTATCCCAATTCTGCGCCAAGTATAGACCCCGAGTTATATGGTAGGCGGGTGTGTATTGGCCCGTGGCCCTTGTGCCCATGGCCTATCCCCGTAGTAGAGTGCTACTGGACGGTTGTATGGATAGGACAAGTAACTGCGAGCTAGGGCTAGGCCCCAACCCTTTCCGCCTTTGCTCACACCATAGTTCAATTTTAAATATAATTTGAACCATATAGTTTACAAGGATCAAACACGGGCGAGTTGGCTAGCCCAACCATGCTAAACCATGGCCCGGTGGTAGGTCGCGGTTTCTAAACCCACAAATCCAAATAAATTTTTCAAACAACGAACGAGCCAATCCATGGGTGCCATGTGGCAGCCCATGTCTGGGCCACGTGGCACCACACCATTTGCCAGAAACTATGCCACGTGTCAAAATACGATTGGACCCCAATCTGCCCAGTCAACACATCTACCCTATCACTGTCTGCCACGTGTTTCCGTACGGGAGTGACACGTGTCATCGTATGGACGTGCTACGTGTCACCCTTGCATTGGTGACACGTGTCACTTCCATGTTGGTCTACCTGTACCTGCCACGTCATTAGTCCGTACGCCCAGTCAACCTGCCATGTCAATTGTATGGACCCTACCATGTCTGCGCCAACTATGCTTCCATGTCAGTAGTACGACTTGTACAGTCATCTGCCATGTGGAACTGTACGGACTGTACAATAAACATTTTTTTTGCCTGTTTGGAAAAACGAACAAAACACGATATCAGGAGCATACGACATTCGTTTGAGCCCATTCAAGTTGTGTTGGGTTTGTATCAATGAGGCCTATGCACACGTCCATTTTGAAGCCATTTTGAGAACTTTTATTTTTAGGCCTTTCTGAGCCCTATCAGGCTCCTGGACCCGATTTTGGATCACACCTCCCCACTAAAGGACCTTTTGGTCCCCAAAAGGTTACTGACCAGTCAAAAATCTCAGGATAGGCCATCCGACTTGTCCTCTGTCTCTGAACTCTGTCCTGTGCACCTGTCTCATCAACATCAACTGTAACACAATCATGACAACTGACATCATATTGTTAGCCATTTGAACCCTGTCACATCTTACTGAAGCTACTATAATCCATGTAGAAAACATTACTAATGATAACATCAAAAATACGATTGCAAATGAGCTGATATACTTGTAATATTTGCATGACATGAGCTTATCTTGAAGCAAACTGTGATTGATTTTCCATTCCATAATCATTTCCTGTTCTTGCTTAAGATCTATTACTTGACTTGAAACAATTATTGGTTTGTTGCTTTCTTGAGATACCTTCTTTAACTGTTCCATAGTTTGAAGAGTTTTATTTTCCTTTACATGATGAGCATGAACCACATAATCTTGACTTGTTTTGGTTAATTGATATTGATTCTTTGTCCTATAGAAGATTGCTTTACGATCATATAAGTATGGACTACCTAAGACCATTCCACATTCACTTAGTGGCACTACATCAAATGTTACCTCATCCACATACTTAGATGAAATAACAAATTTTAATGTGCACTTCTTTGTTATGTGCATTTGATGATGATTTCTTATCCATTTAAGTGTGTAAGGCTTATGATGTACTTGTGTTTTTAACCCCAATTGCTTAACCAATTCCTTTGAGATTAGGTTAGATTGAGATCCACTATCGATTAATGTATCAATTTGAGTGTGTCGCACGATGACCCTTATATGAAACAAGTTACTTCTACAATCAATTCCTTCACCAATTTTACCTGTCATACCAACCAATGAGACCTTTGATTCATCACCCGAATCCGATTCTAAGTTTGTGGGTCGTGTTGTTACTGCAATTGTTTGCCTCCCTTTCTTTTCCTTGAACCACTTTGGTCTCTTCTTGAGATGCAAATTCCAACATCGTTCCTCATCATGCCCCTCTTTCTTGCAATTCTTTCAATAGGGCCTCTCTTCCTTTCTCATCACTGCATTTGACTTCTTGCCATGCCACTTCCTCTTGTCCTCTTTCCTTGAAGACGATTCCCCTGATACACCAACACTTGTTTTCCCTGCTTCAATGTATGTCGCTTGAACATAAACATCATCAAGGTTAGTGGGTCCAAACACGAATACAATGTTTCTAATGTGTGCAGGTAAACCCCCTATATACTTCATAAGAGTTTCTTGAGTATGTAAAGGAATATCTAACATCAATGCTATTTTTCGGAATCCATCGATGTGTTCTTGCACGATTTTTCCTTTTCTTAGTTTTAAAGCTTGCCATTCAATTAACACTTTTTCTTTATAACCCAAAGGATAGAATTGCTTCCTAAGTGCATAAATGAAACTTTTCCATGATGGAAATACATTACCTACTTGTTGCGTTCTGTTTTGCAACTTGCTTTGCCACTAGATGAGTGTTGTGCCTGCAAGTCTCAATGATGCCAACTTGATTTGTGTGGCCTCATCCTTGATCTATTTCACACTGCAATAGAACTCCATCTGTCTGACCCAATTGTCAAGTCTCTTTGCATTAACTTCAACATCATATATGGGTAATTCGAATTTAACATCAAGTTTTAATAATGGCATTTCATTCTTATGTTTATGAACATGTTTCTTTGCATTGGATTTAGAACTTGAACTTGAAGAAGAAGGAGAAGAAGGAGGTGATGATGGAGGTGAAGGAGGAATCTGAGGAGGATCCTCTCCTTCTTCACTTTTTCCCTTGGAAGATTCACCCAGATTTGGCCTTTTCCGTTCCAAGTAATCCTCGTACAAAACCTTTATCATCTCAGACATAACAAGGAAATTTTTTCGAAACTCTTTCTCATATTGAGAAAGTCACTCTTCCGATGCCATCCTATTGCTTTAAGAAGTTCTATTTCTCAATACAATCAATGGATTCTCTTCAAAAATCTCACCTTCATCACGAATTATCTTTTCCCTGGTTAACATGCAAAACTCAAATCCAAACGTCAATTAGCTTTGATACCACTTGATCCGAAAAGATCTTTTACACGACTATGGTCGAGTTATTAAGCATGTGTTGATTAACCGATTAGGAATCTCAAAGAAAGAGGAAGAAGTAAAGAAGAAATGTGACAACCATATAAACATGTACAAAACTGAAATGAAGCATAAAAAAATAACAAACCATAACACCAATGTGATAACGGAGCTCAACAATCTTGCTTATGTCTCCGGGCCTTTGTCTCAATGGGTGAGGCTTTCTTATTTCTATTAAAAGCTCAATAAGTACACCATAGCAGTGGAAAAAGGTTACAAAACTGATCTAGTCTTGTTCTACCAGATCTCAAGAACCCAACAGAAGAAACAAAACTCAAATTAGATGACCGGAGCTCCCAGAAATGGCCCGCAAAGGTGCGCTCCTCAACAACTTCCCTGCATAAAAATGGTTTTGGCTCGGAAAATATTCAACATAAACCTGCTCTGAATCTCCTCTCATGGCCTCAAGAAGTCCTAGTTTATATATATCTAGAGCTGGTAACCATCTCCCAACTTCTCCCCAATATATGGCCTCAAAAAGGGCCCAATATCCCCCAAAAATGGGAAAAAATCTCCAATAACAGCTGAAGAAATCATAAAAATCCACTAATCTAAAGTGAAAAACCCATTTTTGCACTATAATTGGGCATAAGCCCCTAGTCGCGGACGCCCCCCCCCTAAACAAGGTCACATGGTAATAAAAGGCCAAGCACCAACCCCTAAGGGCTGCACGTTGGCCCTTAGCCCGCATATAAAGGTCACATGGCACAATATGGTGGATCCTCCACGATCGAGAGCTAGAGATTATCCTGACAACCACGTCATGGTCCTATGCTGTTACCTCAGAACTAGGAGATATCTCCATACTATCTGCATGCTAACAATTAACATCCACCTTCGGGTCACCTGGGATACACTGAGATCCATGGGCTATCCCAATTTTGTGCCAAGTATAGACCCCGAGTCATATGGCAGGAGGGTGTGTATTGGCCCGTGGCCCCTACGCCCGTGGCTTCTCCCCATAGTAGAGCACTAATGGACGGTTGTATGGATGGGACAAGTAATTGCGGGTTGGGGCTAGGTCCCAGCCCTTTTCGCCTTCGCTCACACCATAGTTCAATTTTAAATATAATTTGAACCATATAGTTTACAAGGATCAAACGCGGGCGGGTTGGCTAGCCCAACCCTGCCAAACCATGGCTCGATGGTAGGTCGCGGGTTCTAAACCCACAACTCTAAATAAATTTTGCAAACAATGAATGAGCCAATCCATGGCTGCCACGTGGCAACCCATGTCTGGGCCATAAGGCACCACGCCATTTGCCAGAAACTATGCCATGTGTCAAAATTCGATTGGACCCCAATCTGCCCAGTTAACACATCTGCCCTATCACTGTCTGCCACATGTCACCATACATGCATGACACATGTCACTGTATGTACGTGCCATGTGTCACCCTTGCAGTGGTGACACGTGTCACTTCCCTGTTGGTCCACATGTACCTGCCACGTCATTAGCCTGTATGCCCAGTGAGCTTGCCACGTCATCAATTCGTACGCCCAGTCAGCTTTCCATGTCAGCTATACGGAACCTGCCATGTTTGTGCCAACTATTCTACCACATTAGTTGTATGATTGTATGACCTGTACAGTCAGCTTCCATGTGGCACTGTACGGACTACACACTCAACATTTTTTTTTACCTGTTTGGAAAAATGAATAGAACACAATATCATGAGCATATGACGTCCGTTTGATCCCATTCAAGTTGTGTTGGGTTCGTATCAATGAGGCCCATGCACACATCCATTTTGAAGCCATTACGAGAACTTTTGTTTTTAGGCCTTTCTGAGCCCTATCAAGCTCCTAGATCTGATTCTGGATCAGCCTTAGACTAGTGACTCCTCTTGACACATTAGGGAAACAAGAATATATCCTCCCACACTAGATGACCTATGAGTCCACACACTTATCCTATTCTAACCCCACCTTATTGGGTGTTTATGGGGGGTATAGTTGGGTGGTTCCACCCCTACCATCTCTTGATTAATCATGTCCTCCCTAGGAGAAACCCTTCCAACAAGGAGGAAGGATTCACTCCCACACGTATGCCTTTCATGCACCTTTGATTTTCCTTGAGAGATTCTTTCTTCTAGAAAAAAAGAGATAGTCATACATGCATATTTTTTAATAATGATTCATTAAGGATATCAATGCAAACTTTCAATGTTACCCTTATTAGATATAATTTCCAATGATTTCGTTTCCTAGATGAAATAAAAAACAATGTATTCTATTATTTATTATTCTCATTTACACACTCTCCACAAAACACATTTCATAAAAAATGAGGAGGATGAGCACACATGTGTTGGAATACTGAGAGGGGGGGGGGGTGCATCAATGTTACCCCTTTTTAACAGTTAACAATTAATTTTTATATTTTATTGATTACCACAATGAATCAACAATAAATTGTATGCAAAATCAATTACATAAATATATTTAACAAGAATTACAAGTTTTTATAGAGAATAGTGAAGGACACCAATCATTTTTAGAACACCAACTCTAGGAGACACCAATCCCCTTCTTCAGGGCACCAACCCTAGGAAGCACTGACTCCCTCATCTTTAGGGCACCAACTCCCTTTGTATTTACGGAACAACCCTAGGAAGCTCCAACTCCCTTATATTTTACAATTTTCTTAGTAAGGATATGAATCCTTCCATGCTCCTCCCTTCCACCCTCACTTCATAAGAATCAACAATTCTTCTTCTTGGACTCTGCTTCAGTTTTGATCTTCTTATTTGGACTATAGAGACACTTTATTATCACCACTCTTTCTTGTTTATATATTCTTCCAATCGGCGTCAGCTATGAAACATTGTGTCCCTTTGTTTGGACCATCACACCTCTTCATTTTAACAATAACAATAATCACTATTATTATTCAAACATTATTGTTAATTCTTTAATTTAGTGAGAGTGATTTTCGTAAATCGATCACATGTATGGATCATTTTATTTTTAAATTGATTCCATGTCTTTGCAAATATTGCAGAAATCGAGTTTTGCAAAGGCGCTTCCTTCAAACCATTTACATGTGACCATATGCACAAAACCACAGGCTTATTAATTTAAGTGTTGCCTCTTCTTTTACCCTTAGTTCTTTATTCCATACGATGGAAGGTGGTGACAAGGCGCTAGGCCAAGTGAGTGCTTGATCACTTATCACAATCAACGATCACACTTTAATGTCACAATGAGATGGATGGTTCTCATTTACTTTGGAACTTCGACTATTCGTGGCTCCTGGACTCTGGAGTAGCAATTCCTTCGAAGTGATTACCTACCGAATAAGTCACAAAGTGGTGGTGACCGCTTGCTGTAGGTTAACACCTCCACTTACAATATCCTTCTACTATGCTTGATCATCGGTTGAGAATGCTCCCAAATTAGATCAACGGTTAGCGTTAACTTTGGACTTCAGTTTTTCGGGTGATTTCTTCTACACATGCCTTCAATCTTTCGAAGTTCATTTCGTCGAAGTAGTCAGATGGTTGGATTTCACTTGCACTATGAACGGTTCTTGATCATTTCGGAACTTCGGGACTTTGGGAATTTGCTGGTGGCAAAAATCCCGAAGTACATACTCCCGGAGTGACGTAGTTGCAGATGTCACTTGTTGACGTGGAACTGACCGAGTGGTTTCCACGTGTCACATAGTTTCATGACTTATGCATACCTTAAATGCTAATAGAACCTTGACACTTGCCACCATTTGATTGTTCCATGTGTCCTTGCTGACGTGGATCTCCTGATGTATGTGCTATGTGTCTTCACTTCGTGAATTCAGAACTTCGGCCTTCGGGTAAATTTACATGTTCTCAACCCATTCTCGCCGAAGTGGTCAGCGTCGAAGTTGACCACTATCCTGATCCAATGATCATCATGTATTCTTCATATCTGATGGTCCTTCTTTAACCCAAAAATGATTAACTTAATCCAACGACTATCGAGAATTCGGGTATTCAGGATCTCAGGCCTTTTGCCTTGCTTATCATATCTTTCCACTTTATATAGATTGGATGGTCAATATGGCTCCTGAAATATTTCTCAGATTGGACAACTCATGTTCTCTTCGGAACATTTGTGGATTACACCATCCTTCCACTTTACTCGATCCAACGATTGGTATATTATGCGAAGTATTCCTTGGATTAGATGACTCATGTCCACTTCAGGACTTCGGCCTTCGGGTAAACTTGTTCTCAACCCTTTTTTTCCGAAGTGGTCAATGCCGAATTTGACCACTGTTGATCTAACAGTTCCCCTTTTCTATTCCAGATCGACGAATAATACTTAACTCTAGATCAAATCTTGATCTAACGAATGAGAAACATCTTGAATCTCATGTTTCAGATATGTTGGTTGAGATCTAATTCTTCTGACTTCTCCTTAATTTGACAGTCCTGGACTGTCCCGAAATGATAATGAACGGTTCCTATGTGTCATCTCTCATGAGCTTCATGTGCATCATCTATTCTGAGATTCATCTGCGTCATCTCTTCATACAAAATCATCATTATAATGTACTGACATCGCCTGTTGACATCAATGAAAATATGTCTAACAATCTCCCCCTTTGTCATTGAGGGAAACACACTAACTTCATACACAAACTCCCCCTGTCATGATGCTTTTATCCTCTGAAGTTACTCTCCCCCTTTGACATCAATAGTAGAGGGAATATTTCTTCGCTCCCCTGTGGTAATGATTCCCCTGACTATTCAATTTTTAATGAGTTTTTTGAATTACTCCTAATTTCTGTCGGATATTTTCAAAAGTACTCCTGGGAAGAGGTTTTGTGAAAATGTCTACAATCTGTTCTTTGGTGTCTAGATACACTATTTTAACTATTTTTTGGGTGACTTGATCTCTTAGGAAATGGTATTTAATTGGGATGTGTTTGGTTTTCGAATGCATGACTGGATTTTTAGAGATACTTATGGAACCAATGTTGTCACAGTTAATAGTAATAGGATAATTATATTTTATTTGTAGGTCCTCTAGAGTTTGCTTCATCCAACAAACTTGTGTGCAACAGGATGCAACAACAATGTATTATGCCTCTGCTGTAGAGAGTGATTTGGATGTTTGTTTCTTGCTTGACCATGCTACAAGACTTTTTCCTAAGATAAATGCTCCTTCACTGGTGCTTTTCCTATCATCTATGCTCCTTGCCCAATCTGCGTCATTATATGTGGTTAGATTGAAGTCTTTATCTTTTGGATACCATAATCCTAGTTCTAGGGTGCCTTTAAGGCATCTTAATATTCTTTTTGCTTCTTTTAAGTCGGTTTCTTTAGGTGCAGATTGAAATCTCCCCACGAGTCCTACAAATTGCATGATGTCAGGTCTTGTTGCTATTGAATAGAGAAAACATCCAACCATAGATCTATACATTGTTTGGTCTACTTTTGGTGAGTCATCTTCTAGAATTAGTTTACATCCAGTGACCATTGGAGTACCCATAGATTTATTGTCTTCCATTTGGAATTTCTTCAACATTTCCTTGATATATTTGGTTTGGGAAACAAATATTCCATTTTCTGTTTGATTTACTTGTAAACCTAAGAATAATGATAGTTCTCCCAGCATGGACATTTCAAACTCTTCTTGCATTTTGGTTGCAAATTTTCTGCTTAGTGTAGTGAGATTAATCCCAAATATGATGTCATCTACATACACTACCACAACAATCATTTTCTGATCCTCAATTTTGATATATAGGTTGCTGTCAATAGTCCCTCTCTTGTATCCCTATTTTTGTAGATACTGATCAAGCATAGAGAACCATGTTCTGGGGGCTTCTTTAAGACCATATAGAGCCTTTTTCAGTTTGCACACATTGTCTTGGTTTTATGATAACATGAATCCTTTTGGTTGCGCAGCATAGACTTCTTCTTCTAGTGGTCCATTAAGGAATGTTGATTTGACATTCATCTGATAGATTTTGAAATTTATGAAGCATGCAAATGCTAGGAACTTTCTGATTGCCTCAAGTCTTGCTATTGGAGTGAAATTTTCTTCAAAATCAATGCCTTCTACTTGGGAATATCCTTTGCAGACTAATTTGGATTTGTTATTTATAATTTCCCTATTTTCATTTAATTTGTTCTTGAAGATCCACTTAGTTCCTATCACATTCTTGTTCTTGGGCATTGGAACTAGTTCCCAAGTCTGATTCTTCTCTATTTGATCTAGTTCTTCAATCATTGATTTTATCCAATCTTTACTTTTGACAACTTCTTTAAATGATTTAGGTTCAATTAGGGATAGCATTTCTTGTTCTAAGTCAAAATCTAGTTTCCTTCTTGTTTCCACTCTTGCACTTTTATCTCCAATGATCTGGCTTTCAGGATGATTCTTCTGAACTCTTTTTGATGGAGCTCTTGGCAAGGGCGTTTCTTCATCCTCTTCTTCATTAGTGTGAGGTTAATTTTCATGTACTTCATCATCATCTTCTTCTGAGATTCTACATCATCATCCTCTTGTTGAGATTTTATATCATCATCTTCTTGTTTATATTTTTTATCAAAGCCTTGGGATATGCCCTTTATTAGATCATCTATGTTTACGTTTTCACTTTCCACTATTTTTAGTATCCTGAGATTATAACATATGTATGCCTTTTTATTCGATGAGTATCCTAAGAATATTCCTTCATTAGATCTTGGGTCAAACTTTCCTAGGTTATCTTCATCATTCTTTATGTAACATTTACTTCCAAAAATTCTAAAGTGTTTTACAAAGGCTGGCCTCCCAAACCATAGTTCATAAGGGGTTTTGTCATGATTGGGTCTCAACTGAGCTCTATTAATTATGTGAACTGTTGTGTGAATTGCATCTCTCCAGAATTTGTCTGGAAGTTTGGCTTCATTTAACATAGTTCTTGTAGCTTCTTGAACTATTTTGTTTTTCCTTTCTACCACTCCATTCTGTTGAGGAGTCCTGGGAGATGAAAACTGTCTTTTGATACCATGGTTTTCACAGAATTGAGTGAACTCTTTAGAGGTGAATTCTCCTCCATTGTCTGATCTTAGACACTTAATTTTTAGATCTGTTTCATTTTCTACAAGAGCTTTATATATTTTAAATTTCTCAAAGGCTTGTATTTTTTCTTTTAAAAAGAAAACCCAGGTCAGTGTTGTGTAATCATCAACAATCAACATAAAATAATGTTCACCATAAGTTCTTTTGGTTCTGGTAGGTCCACATAGATCTGCGTGAACAAGCTCTAATGGTTTTTTTGTGGAATGCTCTTTTGTTTTGAACCTAACTCTTGTTTTCTTTTCTATTTGACAATGTTTACAAATAGGATTTGAAGGATTAATCACTTTTGGCAGGTCCCTAACTGCCTCCTTTTCGTTGGTTTTGATCAAGTTTTCAAAGCTTAAATGTACCAACCTTCTATTCCATAGCCAACTTTCATCTACTTGGCTTAAGCAACATTTTTCTTCTTCTTCTATATCGAAGATGTACACATTGCTAGATGTTCTTGGTGCAACTGCCACTAGCTTTCCAGTGTCCTTTTTTATGATTTCACATTTACGAGAATCAAAAGTAAGTATGTGACCCTGATCACAAGTATGACTTACACTTAGAAGATTTGGTTTGACATTTTCTACCAAAAGTACATCTTCTTCTTTGGTTTTATTATTTCCTAAACTAATCATGCCTTTTCCTAGTATCTTGGCTGACATATTATCTCCAAAAGTTACTTTTCCTTTTCCTTTCTTATTTAATTTGAGAAATTTTCATTGATCTCCAGTCATGTGTTTGGAACATCCACTGTCTATATACCACTGACACTCTTCATTTATCGCATATAATGCTACATTGCACTTTGTTTTTTTTTTCCTCCATTCTTTTCGATTATGGGGAATATTTGTCTTTTTATCATATTTTGGAAATCTACAATCACTTGTTTTATGACCATAGTTGTTGCATTTTTGGCATTCACTATTGAAAACTTGCAAATGAGAGAATGAGTTATAGTTTCTCTTTTCTTTATTGTACTTGTTGTTCTTATATCTTTGGACATTTCTATGATTGTATTATCTATAAGCTTTGGAGTGTACTTCCTTATGTCCAAAATTATTGCAAGAGTAACAATATCCAATAAATAAATATTTAGGGGTATTTCTTTTGATGATTTTTTTTGGTCATCCTTTACTCTAGTGGAGAGTATTGATTTTTGTTTATGTGTAACAATTTTCAATGGTATCATCTTTTCCTCATTATCTTCTTTTCTAAATGAGTTTTTTATAGCATCTGCATAGCTGATTGGTTTCTTGACAGATCCTTGTGATGTAGAAGTTGAGTCTTGAGTGTATCCCAAACCAGTCTTGTTGTTTGGTGACCTTTAAATACTGATAATTTCATTCAATATCCTTGAACTATTTTCAAATTGCAACCCCTTCTTTACTTTCTCAATTTCACTTTTTAGCAGCTTAATCTCAGCTTCTAGTTTCTTACATACTTTTTTTTTATCATTAAGTTGTTGTAGAATGACTTCTTCAATTTTATTAACTTCCAGGAGATGGGACTTCAAGTTACTTATGGTCTGTTATGACTCTTTGATAGTTTTGGAAACTTCTCTCTCTCTTGATTTAGTAGCCTCTTTAATCTCTAAGATCTCTTCCCTTAGTACTCTGTTTTGTTTTTTAGTTTTTCTTAGTTCTTTAATTATACTAAGGATTTCTTCTTAGAAGCTCACTTCTTCTTCATCTCATAACTGTTTATCATCTTGAGTTTTTACTCCCTTAAATAGAAGCTATGTTTCTTCTTCTTCATTTTCTTCTGATGAACTACTATCTTCTTGAGTAAAGAATGTTTTCTTTTTCTTGTAGAACTTCTTTTTATTATTAGTTTTTCTTGTCTTTTGATTGTTGAAGGTTCTTTCATCATCACTTTCTTCCTGCTTAGGATGGGGACATTTATTGGCAAAGTGTCCGATTTTTCCACAATCGAAACATATTAGAGGAATCTTTCCTTTGTATTTCCTTGTGACTTTCTTGAGTTTCTTTATAAAGTTGGTAGTTTCCTCATCAGATATAATTAATAACTCATCATTTGTATTGTGCCCTTGACTCATATTTGTTTTAGATGCTTTAAAAGTTGTTTCTCTATTTGATGATTTATCATTCCCTATTCTCATTTCATTTGCTGTAAACATTCCATGAAGCTGATCAAAACCGTGACTGTGTTTAGATCAGATATATCTTCAATTGTAGAAATATTTGCATCATATCTCATAGGTAATGACCTTAGTATTTTTTTTCACAATAGGTTTATTTGTAATTTATTCTCCTGATTGAATTAACCACTTCATCTACCCTATGAAGGTACTCAACAATATTTTCTTCTTCTTTCATTTTCATATTTTCAAACTGAGTTCTATAGGTTTGTAGTTTGGCTTCCTTGACTTTGTCATCTCCTTCATATACAACCTCCAACTTGTCCTAGTTTTCTTTGGCTGATTTACAATGCATAACCTTTACACATATAGAATTAGTCAACCCTCCTATAATTCCATTAACTTCTCTTGAGTTGTCATTACATATTTTCTTTCCTGCAACGTCTTTGGGTGGAGTAGTTGGTGGAGTGTAACCATCTACAACAGATTTCCAGATATCAAAACCAAGATCCAACATGAATTTTTTCATTCTTATTTTCCATAGAGCATAGCCTCCTCCATTGAACAATGGTGCTTTTGTTGAAATGGATACTTGACACTGAGAGGGGGGGTGAATCAATGTCACAAAACTTTGGACAAATTTTCACTTTTCATAAATTAATTGAACAGCATATATTTATTTCATTTTCTTAACCAATATATAAAATAATACATATTTTATTTATTTATTTAACTTGAATGAATACATAAGATCAATCTTTGAATATCATATTTATCATCTTCAAACAATTATGAGAGGCCCAACTCTCTGTTACAAGACCCAACTTGTATTTCTCATATCCAACTAAGAAATGAGGAATGCCAACTTGTTGATCTCAGATCCAACTGAGATGTGAGGAATCCAATCCTCATAAAAGACCCAACTTGTAAGCTTGTAAACATGCACCAACCTGATAGAATGAACCTTCATTCAATCCATTATATATAAATATATATACTTCAACAAATTCAACTACACTTTCTTCTCACCATTCTTTCTTGTTTATATAGTCTTCCAACTGGTGTGAATTTGAATCATTGTGTCTTTTGATATTTGAACATTGTACTTTTTCATTTAAATGATAATATTAATATTTAAATAATATCGTTTTTCCTTTTATCCTTTATTCATAATGCTCATGAATTAACTCTCTTTTAATCATGACTGTGTGTCGGTTCTTTTGTCTTCATGAGTTGATCACAGACATGGATCGACTCATTATATTGTACTCATGATTTTGTTGTGTTCTCAGTTCACCAACATATAATATTTGATCTTTTATCAATTCTCTGTATTGTTTTAGTATTAACTCTCTGTCGAATTAAATCTGTATGAGGCGCTTCCTTCAAACCATTTACATATGACCATATGCACAAAACCACAAGCTTATTGATTTAAGCGCTGCCTCTTCTTTTACCCTTATTTCTCTATTCCATATGACCGTAGGTGGTGACCAGGCGTTAGGCTAAATAAGTGCTTGATCACTTGTCAAGATTGACAATCATGTTTTAATCACACGATGAGATGGATGACTGTCATTACTTCGGGACTTCGTCCTTCGCGGCTTCCAGCCTCTGTAATATTACAAATCTCCTAGATAAAAGACGGGTGTCCATAATCTTCAACAGTTGAGGACGCTCTCTGAAGTAGATCAACGATTAATGTCACTTCATGGTTTACACTTATTCTATCCTTCCACTGTACTTGATCAACGGTCGATAACGCTCCCAAATTAGATCAACGATTATCATTAACTTCGGCCTTCGACACTTCGGGTGATTTCTCCTTCACAGTCCTTCAATATTCCAGAGTTCATTTCGTTGAAGTAGATCATATGGTTGGATTTTATTTGCACGATGAATGGTTCTCATTCATTTCAAAACTTCGGGACTTTGGGTATTTGTTGGTGGTGAAACTCCCGAAGTACAAATTCCCGGAGTGATGTAACTTGTTGACATCACTTGTTGACTAAGTGGTTGCCACATGCCACTTAGACTCGTGACTTACGCATACCTAAAATGCCAACTTCACTTTGATACTTGTCATCATATGATTGTGCCACGTGTCCTTGCTGATGTGGATCTCCTCATGTGGAACATGTTATTCTCCTGGATCTAACGGTTGTCCTAACTCTTGAAATGTATCTTAGATCGACGACTGAGAGTGACTTCGGAACTTCGACCTTCGGGTGAACTCATATGTTCTGAATCCTTTTTCGCCGAAGTGGTCAGTGCTGAAGTTGACCATTATTCTGATCCAACGACCATCATGTATTGTCTATATTTAATGGTCCTCACTTAACTCAAAAAATATTAACTCAATCCAACGACTATCGGGAATTCGGGTATTCAGGATCTCAGGACTTTTTCCTTGCTTAGCCTATCCTTCTACTTTCCTTGATCCAACGGTCGAGATAATTCCTGAAGTGTTCCTTAGATCATATGACTTGAGTCTACTTCGGGACACTTTGTGGCTTATCCTGTCCTTCCACTAAACTTGATCCAATGGTCGGGATACTTGCCAACTAGCATGACGTTTAAATCGTTGGGTTCCACAATGGAAACTACTCATTAGTAGTGGAACTAATGCCAACCTTAGATCTATTGGTGGGTGACCATCGACGGTCGGTGTGGATTCTAGAATCGTAACTTGTGCGTGGTTTATCCCGTCTCCCAAACTCTGCAATTGAAGTTGTGCGATTGTTGGTGGATCAACCACAGTCGTCGATCTTTGAATCGATGAGATCTGATGGTCTAGACTAATTGCAGGATTGGAAATAACATGTAGTTTAATTCTCCCTTCATGCTCCGTAATCAATTGCTGCCCTTGATCTGGCGTTTGCATATCCAATGGTCATAACTTGATCTGATCATTGACCAGTCCTCCAACGGTCCTTCTCTTGTAATCTACCGGTCTAGACTAATTGTGGGATTAGAATTAACACATTGTTTAATTCTCCCTTCACGCTCCGTAATCAATCCCTGCCCTTGATCTGGAGCTTGCGTATCCAACAGTCACGACTTGATCTTGATCGTATTTTTGCAATGCACTTTCCCTTTTGAGCATCATGTGCATCATCTCTTCTGATCTTCGGATCTTCAGTGCCTAACCCTCCTAAGATCTTAATTTGTTAGTCCTTCTATACATGGATTTTCTTCCCTTTGTTCATACCAACTCATCCTTATAACATAATTACATTGACTATTGACATCAATGATAATATGTCCAACAATCTCCCCCTTTGTCATTGAGGGAAACACTCTAACTTCATACAAAAACTCCCCCTGTGATGATGTTTTTCTCTATGAAGTTACTCTCCCCCTTTGACATCAATGGAAAAGGGTTTCTCCCCCTATGATTAATCTCTTTCTATTTGTATGCTTCTGACTAGAATCTGAACTCGGGTAACTCCCCCTGTAATCATGTTCTTCTTGCCATAACTGAATGACTCCCCCTATCAATATGCTCTCTTTGCCTCTGACTACTCTCCCCGTTTGTTTCTGAAAGGGTATCTCTTTCTGACAAGGTCTCTTCCCCTGTTAATTTACTAACTATTTTATCTCAGTCCATTGGTATATTTGTGTTCAAATAAGTAGTCTTCTTGATAGCAACTTGTGGTGATACCCATTTGTAGTGATCAAGTCTTTTCAAAAACTTAATCTAATTACTTTCTTATTTAATAACCAATATACTCCTCCTGAGTTTTTACTAACTTTCCTTGGTCAAATAGAACAAGAGTATGAACCTTACTGATCTTTTTGATCTGCTTCTTATTCTTCTTTGATATTTCACAGGATTATCAATTGAGGAATGATATCAATTGATTTTAAATAACAATTTTGTTATCAATTGATCTTTGTTAAATGATACTCCTTGAACTTCTCTGCTATCTTTATTTTTCCTCTTCTCGTATTCTACAACTAACCCTACGAATGATTTTTCTTTTGACCACTAATCTATAGATAGTCAAGATTTTCCATATGTTAATTTAAAAAACTCTTGGCATAATCCTTTGATTTTGTAGAAACCAAATTAAACTTCTTTTTGTATTTTCTTTCTTTTGCTAACAACTTATGACATCATCAAAATTTGATATTGTCCCATATTTGTTTATAGGAACTTCCTTTTCTTGGGCTTGATTTATTTCATATTGAATTTCACATTTTTTATTAGGACCTTCACCCATCATGTTCTTATTATTAATTTCTTCATTTTCAGGTGTAATATCATCTTTCTTGTTTTCTCCTTCAAATTTTCTTCTCCATATCTTTCTATGAGATATCATGCTTTTTGGATCTTCTCTTTCTAATTGTGTTTTTGGAGATTTGTCATCTCCTTTCTTCTTCCAACTTTTATTAGGTTTTGTCACCGACTTGAATGACTTATTTAAGGATTGAATTTTTGAACTCCTGTTAGTTTTTGGATTTGTGCCCAATCTTATCACAGTTGTAACATCTTATTGTATGCCAAAATTTTGTTGTGTGCCCAACAAAATTACATATCCAACATCTAATTGATTTTTTGGATTTTCTTGTATATCCTTTCTCTAGTTTCTTGCAGTCCATTGCTTTGTGGCCAAAACTATGACAAGAAAAACAATAGCCATTAAAGTTGTTTCCATTCTTGATTTTATTTTGGCTTGAAAAATCTGTCATTTGATTTTATTCTTCCTTTTTACTTCTATAGCTTCCTTCCTTAACAAATTTCATGACTTGTAATTGCTTTGTAATTGCACCTTTTCCTTTTGAGAAGGATGATCCTTTCTCATGTTTGTAAATGGTGCTCCATTTGTCATTGTCTTCTTTCTTATTGTATCCAGGACCAATTTTGTCATCAACTGATCTTAGGATCTTCCAAATCTTATCTAGGATAGGTGAGCTATTCTGGAAATTGACAATCGTATTTGTCTTTTCATTCATCTTTTTTAAATTGACTATTTCTAACTTCAATATTTGACATAATTCTTCCTTTTTAGTCAACTGAATCTTTAGTGCTTATTCCACTTCCTTAGCATGTTCAAGTTGAGTCTTAAAATTGATGACTATTTCTTATATCTCATCCAATACTTATTTGCATTTAATAGTTTTGTCACATGTCTTCAATTCTTCCATATCTTTTGTTAGATCAAAAACTTTAGTTTTCAATATTTTTATTTCTTCCTCGTATTCTAGCTGAATCCTTTTGAGGTTGATGGCTTCTAATTCAAACATTTGGCATGATTCTTCCTTTTTAGTTATTTGGATCTTCTGGGCTTCTTCCTTTTTCTTAGATTCTTCAATTTGAGTTATTAGATCTGCATTAGTACTTTCATTTATCTTTTTGAAATTGATGATTTCCAATTCCAACATGTGGTAAGAATTTTATTTCCTTGTTAACTGGATCTTTAGGTTTTCTTCACTTTCTTTAATTTCCTCAAGTTGAGTGTTTAGTCTGTTAACTAATTCTTTCGTTTCTTTTAGTACTTCTTTTCTTTTACCGTTATGTGTCTTTAATTCTTCCATCTCTTCCGTTAGATCAGTAAATTTGGTTTTCAAGCTTTTGATCTCCTTTTCTTTGTCTTCTAGATGAACTTCTATTCAAACTCTTCATGGTTAGATTGATCTAACTATTGTAGTAGCATCATATCTTTCTGTTGGAGTTTATCCAACTCTTCTAGAGTGCACATAGTTGTGTACTAAA
>ML827188.1:114488-129265 GCA_009831015.1 Picea engelmannii | reverse complement strand
TTTTATCCTTTATTCATAATTCTCATGAATTAACTCTCTTTTAATCATGACCATGTGTCGGTTCTTTTGTCTTCATGAGTTGATCACAGACATGGATCGACTCATTATATCGTACTCATGCTTCTGTTGTGTTCTCAGTTCACCAACATATCATATTCGATCTTTTATTCAATATTTATTCTATCCTTCCACTGTACTTGATCAACGATCGATAACACTCCCAAATTAGATGAACAATTAGCGTTAACTTCGGCCTTCAACACTTCAGGTGATTTCTCCTTCACAAACCTTCAATATTCCAGAGTTCATTTTGGCGAAGTAGATCGAACAATTGGATTTTATTTGCATGATGAACAGTTCTCATTCATTTCAGAACTTCGAGACTTCAGGTATTTGCTGGTGGTGAAAATCCCGAAGTACAAACTCCCAAAGTGACATAACTTGCTGACGTCACGTGTTGACGTGGCACTGACTGAGTGGCTGTCACATGTCACTTAGATTCATGAATTATGCATACCTGAAATGCCAACTGCACTTTAACACTTGTTATCATCTGATTGCGCCACATGTCCTTGCCGACGTAGTCTTGCTGACGTGGATCTTTGTTATTGGATAAATTGGTGAATGCAGACATAAACTAATCTCCCTAGATCCTCCTGGATCTAGAACAAAACAAGACAAGACATGACGCTTTCCCTAAGTTACAATCATTGAATTTACTACCAAAGAAGGAATGGATGACATACCTTTAGATATCGCTTCCTTATATCTTTGTTGTCCCTGCTTCACTCCGGTGCTCTTGTGAGATCAAATCTGCAATGACACAAACCAACCAAAGTGAAAGCAACAATATTAGATTCAATGAAAACCTAAACATGTGATCAAGTAGTCATGTAATAAAATTCTAATGATTTTATGGGAAAGAAACATGTCACCATATTATATTAAGTAAAAGTGGAAGAAAGATACAACCAGATGCCTTGATGTCGTCAAGTCCCATACTCAGAATACAAATGAATCAAAGCATAAATGCCGACATGCGAAGATCCATTTCAAGTAAGATAGGTCATGGCCACCAAACATACACTGTGGATCCATGCCAATATGACTCAAATCTGAACATAGCCACAAAAAATACATTGTGGATCTATGTGTTAAAGACTCAAATTTGAACATAGCCACGAGACATACAATGTGGATCTATGCAACAATACAAACTAAATATACTCCAACACAACCTGAATCTGTGAGGAAAGATTCAGGTTCTTCATCTCCACCACTTTATAGTACGAACCTAACCATGCGATTACAAGTGTTGAAGTTGAACATGGTAGAAACCACTTGATTACCGGTCATTAGTGTATACCGTTAACAAGTGCGAGGGAAATCACCATTCATGTCAATGACTCCCAAGGTACACTAGTACAATCCAACAGGTATGAATTAATGAGTTGAAGTCGAACACTCGGCGAAATCTCCCGATCAAGGGTCAATAATGAAAACCCACTGTCAAAAGCGAGGAAACCTGCCATTGAGGCATGCAAGTTCCAAGGTACCAATTGGTTTCTAAGTCTAATTCCTGGATAATGAGTTGAAGTCTACAGGAAAAGACTTGTCACAGGAGGGCCTTAATGTATCCCCCATCAATGACACGAAACGAGAAATAAGATTTGATGTAGATTAGAGTAACAAGTGATTCAGGACCAACTTAGGGATGGCCGACGCAATAGAAGGCTTAAGGATTGTAGAAATGGCCGATGCAATAGAAGGATTTTCGGGTTGAACTTCTCTTTGAACATATTGACGACACGACAACTATCTTGGAAACACTGACTCAACAACAGGGATCATAGACCGATTTGTAATATTATAAAGAAGTATGATCAAGAGACAGGTGGATTTTCCAACCCAGACACAAAACAAGTGAAAGGGTGTCATATTCAAAAGTGAATCTTCCATGGAATACAGGTTTAGACACATTTCTTTCCCAACTCCCCCCCCCCACCATTTCTGGCGAGTACCTCTTTATTTTTACACAAGCTTGAGGATGATAACATATGCTTGAAATGTAAGCTCATCCTTCAGATGAGTCTCTCAGAGTATGTTTAGCAAACCCTAGGAAGGAATGGTTCGGTTCCATATGGGCCTTTCGATGTTTGTTTTACGAGTCCAAAGAAAGAAAACTCATGGGTTTTTTATGTTTAGAGAGTCTGAAAAACACTTAAAGAGAACTCTCTCAGTTCCTTTTTCGTAAATTAGTTTGATGAGACCGAAAAAGTGATAACCTACCGCCCATCAAATGTTTTCTTCAATTACTTTTACGAGCATGAAAAGAAAAAGGTCGCTCGACAATCTTTTCATGTTTAGAGAGTCTGAAAAGAGATTAAAGGGAACTCCAGGGTGTTCCTTTTTCGTATAACCTTTACGAGTCCGAAAAAGTGATAAAAGTTTACTCGGTTACATTCTCATTGATTTACGAGCATGAGAAAGAACAAAGACTAAGCTCGGTAACTTATTCTCATGTATTTACGAGCACGAGAAAGAACAAAGACTAAGCTCGGTAACTTATTCTCATGTATTTACGAGCATGAGAAAGAACAAAGACTAAGCTTGAGATTGTTTTCATTTTTACGCAAGCTTTAAAACAAAACAAAACTATGCTCGGGATAGATTATATTTTTTCACAAGCTTAAAACTAAACAAAACTATGCTTGGACCTGGTTTCATTTTTACACAAGTTTGAACCATAGGAAACTATGCTTGAGGTAGGTGGTTTCATTTTTACACAAGCTTGAACCATAGAAAACTATGCTTGCGACTTCCCAATGCATAATACAAGGATGGTTGGTACTTAGCCCCCAACTTAAGAAACTAGCAGCTCAACTTCAACATGAATTACTGAGGCTAGAAGCATTGCCCCCCAAGCTTCGTTTTGTCCAACTACAAAGGTGAATGAAATGAAGCTTCAAATACTAGACTTGACTCAAACGGAGAGGGGGAAGTTGTTTCATTTTTTAACGAGTTTAACATAAAAACAAGAACTATGCTCATAATCTCTATTTCATTTTTAACGAGGTTGCTACAAAGACACAAAAACTATCCTCACAATTGGTTTCATTTTTTAACAAGCTTGAAATCAAAAAACCATGCTCAGAGTTGGTTTCATTTTTTAACGAGCTTGAAATAAGAAAATCATGCTCGAAGTTGGTTTCATTTTTTAACGAGCTTGAAATCAGAAAATCATGCTCGAAGTTGGTTTCATTTTTTAATGAGGTTAAAATCAGAAAATCATGCTCGAAGCTGGTTTCATTTTTTAACGAGCTTGAAATCAAAAAATCATGCTCGAAGCTGGTTTCATTTTTTAATGAGCTTGAAATAAGAAAATCATGCTTGAAGCTGGTTTCATTTTTTAACGAGCTTGAAATTAGAAAATCATGCTCAAGGCTCTTCTTGATCACGACTTCCAAGAGGACAATGCTCTAGAAGGACACCATGTCAAGGGACAAAACTCGGTCATGGATTCCAAGAGATCTTCATTTGATGGAAGAAACACACTCTGGAAGGAACACATGTCAAGGGTCGCGAGAGGGGTAAGGAGGTCAGGCTCCAATAGCCCTACTGAAGAGATCACCATGTCAACTACTGGATCCAAGTCATTGTCATCGGTAGTGGAAGGCATGGGAGACAACGCCACATAATTCACCTGTGGCAGGGGTGATACCGTTTGCATATAAGAACCACTAAGGGAGGTATTCCAATCAGAACTGATGAATGAAAGTTGATCAATAGTCACCATTCTTCCATCGTGAGGGAAAGATATCACACGAAAAAGAGTGGACACAATAGCTTTCATGGAATAGACATAATCTCGCCCAAGGAGTAAAGAGAAATCCAAGGGGTCTTGGACTACCATGACATCAATAAATACATTTTTCCCTCCCAAAGTTACAGGAAACTGAGGAAAGGTCCCTAAAGGTTGACTGGTTCTTCTGTTGAAAGCTAACAGATTCTGCATAACTAGCGTAAGCTGAGGACAACCCAAATCCCGCCAAGAAATAGAGGACAAAATACTAACAGACGCACCTTCATCTATCAGTGTCTGAGGAACATCCCGACCACAAACCTGTACTATAATCTGGAAATGAATGTGAGAGGGAAGACGAGGTCCAATTAGCACACCCCAATTAAAAAGGATGGTCTCATTACTTGGAGGGGGTTCTAGGGGAGAAGGAAGAATACCCCCGAGCATGGTAGATTTTGTATCAACAAGAAAAAAATGAGCAATATCGGGTTTACCCTCGAGTGAGAGAGTATGATCGATCGATGATGAGATCAGATCGACCACTTGGGTTGCATTCTCCAATGGGAGAATAGGGTCGACGGGTGGAAATGGATCGACCCCTTGGGTTTCACTGTCTAACGGGAGAGTGGGATCGACCGAGGATGGGATCGGATCGACCACTTGGATTGCACTCTCTAATGAGAGAGTGGGATCGACCGAGGATGGGATCGGATCGACCATTTTGTCAACTGGTTCAACTAAGGATGTGACTAGATTGACTACATGATCAACCATACTGATCGATGAAGGGGACAGATTGACCGTTTCATCAACTACAGGTGGGTCGAGAGTAAGCTTGTGATAAGTAGTTGGAAGTTGAGGATGGGAAACAGTAATGTCTTCCAGGAATTTCGAGGATTTTTCCATATGAGGGAAAAGGTGAATTAGATGACTCCCTTTACATAACATGCACGTGAACTTGACTCTACTTTTCTTCTTCCCAACAATATTTTGAATAGTTGATGGGAGGTCATCAACATGTTGTTCAAAGACTGACGACATGGGTTGGTGAGGGTGTGTAGACCATGCTTCTATAACCTTGGATAGACCAGGGAAATATTTAAGAAGATGGCTACCCTTACAAAGCCTGCAAGGGTACTTGGGCTTACTGGTTGTTTGGGTGATCTTGACATCATCAACACTCCCAGCATGATTAACAGTAATTGGTTTCTTTCCAACAATTCTGATAGTGGTTGGAAGTGTGGATACTTGTTTATTTTTCTTCCTTTTCTTCTTCTTCTTATCCACCGAGTTACTATCTTTAGAGATTTCACTCGACGAAGAAGATTAAGCGGAAGGAGACCTTACAGGTGAAGAAGGTGAAGAATATCTTACTGGTGAAGAAGGCGAAGGATCAACATGAGGTTGATGTTCTTGGGGGGAAGTGCTTATAACAGAAGCATAATATGCATTCGGGATTACCTGAGTGGAAAACAACCATACTGGTAATCCAATTGTGATACTTGGAAGGCTAAAAGTAGTGATGTGAAGAGGACCAATGTTCCCGTAAGAAGGAAAAACAAAAGGTTCCCCTAGAACAGGGGTTCCTTCATTGGTCGTTCCGAGAATGGACACCATTAAATAAAGATCCAACCTAGAGTCTGCTAAAGAGAACAAACAACACACGCTAAAAATCTAGTAAGCAAGCAAGCAAACAAAACCTTCTCACAATGAGCACACTAGTTGGTGATGAAATCCAATGTCGCGGGAACAAAGTAAGAAGGGGCTGAGATAGAGCGGGTGGAAAAGTTACATTGATGACCTGCTTAACAGACTTACACCCTAGTGCAAGCTCCCACACATAATCGTGGGTATACCCTCTAAGGAGCCCGAGTGATTTTGGCCAACGTTGATTCCAGGTACCGTGAAGACTTGCCCCTCCACAGTCACCTTGTGTAAAGACCCTAAAGATATAGGCCACTAAGGTTACCAATTACTATAGTGATTCCTTGGGAAAGAATTGACAGTCCGATCCACGCACAAGGGCAGGGTATCTAGCTCGAAATCAACTCGAAAGGCTTCCACTCATCCTTGTGGGTATACCTTCAAGCGACCCCCATAATACGCACAATCTCTACACCAAGACCAACAAAGCAAGGTGAGTAACTCTGCCAGTCTCAACGCGACCTCATGATTGACCCTTGTGTTAGAAGGGCTTCCCAGGACTAAATGTAGCAAGTGGATTTCACCACTCCCTAATGCAAGATTCTATGTTTGTTTGCAGCTTTGGAAAGTTATCTTTCACACCTATTCCAAAGCCCTACAACTAATCTAATGTAGGTTTTCTACCAGAAAATATAAAAATGTCTAATCAATTTTTATAAGTTCTTTATTTTATGGCTGTTATTACTCAAAAGGAAGATGGCGTGAACAATATGGTGTTTTGACCGACTCGAAAGTAATGCAAAGCGATGAAGATGCAATCTTTTCATTTTGATGAAAGCTATGCTATGAGAAGGAGAATTTTTTTATCATTCCCATATGCACAATGTCCCAAAATTTTAAAACTCGTCAATATCAATATTCTCAAGAAATGAGAAAAAGAGACTGTACACCAATGCACGAGTCAAAATTTAAGACAAAAAATGCGAAGAATCATGCAATTTCGCTACTTCAAATGCAAGGATTCCCCCAATCTAATTTAAAGCAAGAAATTAATTTTTTTGTTTCAAAGATAGCTAAAATCAATAGCAAATCAACATGAAACAAAGCAACCCAAACAATTTTATCTTTTAACACGAACGATTCTATAAAAGAAAAAGAAGTTCTTTCACCAAACAATTCTAAAGAAAAGGCAGTGCTTTGTAACTGAAAGACACTCAAAGCAAGAGATTAAATCTTCCAAAAGAAAACAAAGCAAAGATGGCTAAAAGAAATATCAAAGCTGTCAAGCAGACTGTAAACAGATCACAATCAAACCAAAAAATTCACCCCAAAACCAAATCCAAGGTCTGGGTAAGGAAAAAACCATCAAAAATCAAAATTTTCAAAGTTTCCGCAAGCTGTAGACTAACACAGTGCATAAATCATTGATTTCCGCATGCCAGATATGGGTAGGGTGCGGATTTTCTGCACTGGTCTAAACAGGTAGGGTGCGGAAATCCCAAGTCGCCGCACTGTCCCTCAAAGCAGGGTGTGGAAATCAAACAAAAATGGAAAAATTAAAAATTAAGAAGGTTTTTCTAGTGAACTTAAACAGTCAGAGAGTCAAGTTGGATATCCCAGTGACTCGGAAAATAGAACCCAAGCAAGCAAAGAAAGAAATCAAGGAAAACTAGGAAAACAATTCATTCCCAAGTGGAGTCGCCAATTTTGTTATTGGATAAATCGGTGAATGCGGACATAAACTAATCTCCCTAGATCCACCTGGATTTAGAACAAAACAAGACATGACATGACGCTTTCCCTAAGTTACAAAAATTGAATTTACTACCAAAGAAGGAATGGATGACATACCTTTAGATATCGCTTCCTTATATCTTTGTTGTCCCTGCTTCACTCCGGTGCTCTTGTGAGATCAAATCTGCAATGCCACAAACCAACCAAAGTGAAAGCAACAATAGTAGATTCAATGAAAACGTAAACATGTGATGAAGGAGTCATGTAATAAAATTTTAATGATTTTATGGGAAAGAAACATGTCACCGTATTATATTAAGTAAAAGCGGAAGAAAGATACAACCAGATGCCTTGATGTCGTCAGGTTCCTTCCAATAGTTCCTTGCTTCCCACACACTTCTTTCTCCAAGGATTATGAGACCATAGATCTGATAGCTACTCACAATCTATTTTGACAAAGCAAAGCTCAAAGCGAATATAAATTTCCCAAGCTCAATCCAACTAAATTTCTCCATGATAGTTCCTCTCCTTTTATAAGCTGAAGAGGATAAGGTGAGGAGGTTAGGATGATCCCACTAAATCATGAAAGCGAGTTAGATCCAAACCATTCGGAGGCCACCTCACCATAGAAGCTTCTCCTTCTAGAAGCATAGAGAAAATGCTCGTTTTTCCCACGTACGAAGGCCGCCACACCCTAGCTGTAATGCAGCCTGCAGAAACTCCACGACCTAGCTATAGTGAAACCTACATAAATCAGGCATTTCCGCACCCTATGTATAGAGCAACCTACAAAAATCCTCCTTAATAGGGTTTTTACAAAGGAAAATCCAATTTCTTCTCTCAAGCAAAGTTATTCTCCCTTCTTTCTTCAGGAGTTCAGGCCACTGACCCCTTTGAAAGCAACATATAGGTTTACATCAATAACATTCATAGTGGTGACGAAAATAATGTGTAACAATCCCCTCATGTGGCACATGTTCTTCTCCTGGATCTAATGGTTGTCCTAATTCCCGAAATGTATCTCAGATCGACGGTTGAGAGTGACTTCAGAGCTTCGGCCTTTGGGTGAACTCATATGTTCTGAATCCTTTTTTTCCAAAGTGGTCGGCACCGAAGTTGACCATTATTCTGATCCAATGACCATCATGTATTGTCCATATTCGATGGTCCTAATTTAACCCGAAAAATATTAACTCAATCCAACGACTATCGGGAATTCCGGTATTCGGGATCTCAGGCCTTTTTCCTTGCTTATCCTATCCTTCTAATTTCCTTGATCCAACGGTTGAGATATTTCTCGAAGTGTTCCTTAGATTAGACAACTTGCGTCTACTTTAGGACACTTTGTGGCTTACCCTGTCCTTCCACTAAACTTGATCCAATGGTCGGGATACTTCCCAACTAGCACGATGTTTAAAACTATTGTCAGGTTCTGCAATGGAAACTGCTTGTTGGTAGTGGAACTGATGCCAACCTTGGATCTATTGGCGGGTGACCATCGATGGTCAGTGTGGATTGCATAATCATAACTTGCGCATGGTTTAGCCTGTCGCCCAAACTCCAAAATTGAAGTTGTGCGATTGTTGGTGGATCAACCACAGTCGTCAATCTTTGAATCGATGTCTAGACTAATTGTGGGATTGGAAATAATGTGTAGTTTAATTCTCCCTTCGCGCTCCGCAATCAACCCTTGATCTGGCGCTTGCGTATCCAATAGTCATGACTTGATCTGATCATTGACCAGTCCTCCAATGGTCCTTCTCTTGTAATCTGACGGTCTAGACTAATTGCAGGATTGAAATTAAAGCGTTGTTTAATTTTCCCTTCGCTCTTCGCAATCAATTCCTGCCCTTGATCTGATGCTTGTGTATCCAACGGTCACGACTTGATCTTGATCGTGTTTCTTCAATGCACTTTCCCTTTTGAGCTTCATATGCTTCATCTCTTCTTAGCTTCTGATCTTTAGTTGTTAACGCCCCCGAGCTCTTAATTTGTTAGTCCTTCTGTACATGGATTTTTTGCCCTTTGTTCATACCAACTCATCATTATAATGTAATGACATCGACTGTAGACATCAATGACAATATGTCCAAAAGCTTTGTTGTTAGACATTCCCTCTTGTTGATCCATCTTAATGATCCACCTTTTAGCTGTTAGATTGTGCTGAAGGCACCCACTCTGATACCAATTGTTGGAATACTGGGAGGGGGGGGGGTGAATCAGTATTACCCCTTTTTAACAATTAGCAGTTACTTTTTATATTTTATTGATTACCACAATGAATCAACAATGAATTGTATGCAAAATAAATTATATAAATATATTTAATAGGAATTACAAGTTTTTATAAAGAATAGTGAAGGACACCAATCCTTTTTAGAGCACGAACTCTAGGAGTCACCAACCCCCTTCTTCAGGGAACCAATCCTAGGAAGCACCGACTCCCTCGTCTTTAGGGCACCAACCCTAGGAAGCACCAACTCCCTTGTATTTATGGAACCGACCCTAGGAAGCTCCAACTTCCTTATCTTTTAGAATTTTCTTAGTAAGGATATGAATCCTTCCATGCTCCTCCCTTCCACCCTCACTTCATAAGAACCAACGATTCTTCTTCTTGGACTCTTCTTCTATTTTGATCTTCTTATCTGGACTGCAGAGACACTTTCTTCTCACCACTCTTTCTCATTTATATACTCTTCCAACTGGTGTGAGATATGAAACATTGTGTCCCTTTGTTTTGACCATCACACCTCTTCATTTTAACAGTAACAATAATCACTATTATTATTCAAACATTATTGTTAATTATTTAATTCAGTGAAAGTGCTTTTCATAAATTGATCATAGATATGGATCGATTTCTTTTTAACTCGATTCCATGTCTCTGCAAATATGGAAAAAATCGAGTTCTGCAGAGGCGCTTCCTTCAAACCGTTTACATGTGACCATGTGCGCAAAACCACAGGCTTATTAATTTAAGTGTTGCCTCTTCTTTTACCCTTATTTCTTTATTCCATACGATCACAGGTGGTTACCGGGCGCTAGGCCAAGCGAGTGCTTGATCACTTATCACAATCAATGATCACATTTTAATGTCATGATGAGATGGACGGTTCTCATTTACTTGTTGACCACTTGTTGATGGTTCTCATTTACTTTAGTGGTGACCGCTTGTTGTCGGTTAACACCTCCACTTACGCCATCCTTCCACTATGCTTGATCATCGGTTGAGAAAGCTCCCAAATTAGATCAATGGTTATTGTTAACTTCAACCTTCGACACTTCGGGTGATTTCTTCTACACACGCCTTCAATCTTCTGAAGTTCATTTCACCGAAGTAGATCGGATGGTTGGATTTCACTTACACGATGAACGGTTCTCGATCATTTCAGAACTTCAGGACACTAGGAATTTGCTGGTGGCGAGACTCCCGAAGTACATACTTTTGGAGTGACGTAGCTGCTGACGTCACTTGTTGATGTGGCATTGACCGAGTGGCTTCCACATGTCACATAGTTTCATGACTTACGCATGCCTAAAATGATAATAGCACCTTGACACTTGTCACCATTTGATTGTGCCACGTGTCCTTACTGATGTGGTCTGTTGGCATCGATCTCTTGATGTGTGTGATATGTGTCTTCACTTCATGACTTCAGCCTTCAGGTGAATTTACATGTTCTCAACCCATTCTCGCTAAAGTGGTCAGCGCCGAAGTTGACCACTATCATGATCCAACGATCATCATGTATTTTTTAGATCTGATGGTCCTTCTTTAACCTGAAAAAGATTAACTCAATCTAATGACTATCGAGAATTCAACTATTCGGGATATCATGCCTTTTGCCTTTCTTATCCTATCCTTCCACTTTATATAGATCGGACGGTCAATATGGCTCCCAAAATATTTCTCAGATCGGACGACTCATGTTCTCTTCAGAACATTTGTGGCTTACACTATCCTTCCACTTTACTCGATCCAACAATTGGTATATTACGCGAAGTGTTCCTTGGATCGGATGACTCATGTCCACTTCGGGACTTCGGCCTTCAGGTAATCTTACTTGTTCTCAACCGTTTTCTGTCGAAGTGGTCAGCGCCGAAGTTGACCACTGTTGATCTAATGGTTCCCATTTTCTATTACAGATCGACCACTAATATTTAACTCTAGATCAAATCTTGATCTAACGGCTGGGAAACATCTCGAAGCTCCTGCTTCATATATGTTGGTTGAGATCTAATTCTTCTGAATTCTCCTTAATCTGACGGTCCTGGACTGTTCCGAAATGATAATGAGCGTCTCCTATGCGTCATCTCTTCTGAGCTTCATGTGCGTCATCTCTTCATACCAACTCATCATTATAATGTACTGACATCGATTGTTGACATCAATGACAATATGTCCAACAACATGCATATTTATCAGGTAGGTTAAAGCATTGCACTATCATACACCAAATTCTTATTAAAAATAACTAGAACATAAAATATAGAACCAAACTATTCAAAATTAGTAAGTTTAATTGTTTAGCTCATTAATAATTTAATAAGTATAAATCCAAATACTAATAAGTATAAATCCAAATTGAAACGATCTCATAGAGAAAAAAATAAATATTCTGCACTCAATATTTATGAAAATTACTTAAAATATAAATTATAAAAATATTTAATTTAGTTAAAAAATAATAATATTATATGAATTTTATTATTTTACGACGATTTTTTATTTTTAAATATTTTAAATGTTCTAGTTAATTTCATGATATAAATAAATTATAGATATTACAATAATTATACACATTGAAAGATCATTGTGCAATAATTATATGACAATTTAATTAGCATAAAGACATAATATTATTCATCATTTTTAAATATTTTAAATGTTTTAGTTAATTTCATGGTATAAATAAATTATAGATATTACAATAATTATACATATTAAAAAATCATTGTGCAATAATTTATTTGAAATTTAATTAGCATAAAGACATAATATTATTCATCATTAAAGATGAACATTATTAAAAATTACAAATCAAAACAGAAAGTTCATTTTATAAAACGATATTAGTAAATGCTAATGAAAAAAAATTGATTTGAAGATTTTTTTTAATTTGATTTGAGGATATTTTTTTAATTGATTTAAAAATATAAAAATCCTTGCACAGAACTTTCTTGACAATAATGAAGATGACAAACTAAGATGGGAAATTGCGAGACACATAATCATGCTGTTATAATAATATATTTATTCAAGCTATAATCTAAGTCTTTCAAATTATATTAACTTGAAATGATTTATGAAAAAGACATTACATGAGGTCGTGTTGTATCTATCACCATTTCTTATATCGTATGGGCGAAGCAGTGAAGGGAGTGGTATCGTGTGAATTGATGAGGACAACATTTCAGTAAAGAAAACCTTCGGAATGGAACATTGATAGACAACATTAAAAATTAGTAGAAAATTAGTATATGGCTAAATATCATATAATTTAGAGAATCATCACATAAAAAAAACTTCTCTAACCTAAGGGAAGTTCAAAATCAAATCACTCTCTCAACACTCTCTCCAATAGAACATTTCAACAACATATTTCTTAATGCTCATAGCCCATTTATAATTCCCTCTTCCACTTGCCCCTTCTTTCTTTGCATGTGAAATAATTGGTTCTACACATATGTATGATATTTAGCATTTAGATACATATTGGCACTCATGGTGTTACATTTTTTCTACAAATAGAATGAGTTTTTTTATTAGAATATACAAATAGAATGAGTTTTCTATTTGTAAGATATTTCATGGGTCTTTTAATCTAGCATAGGATTTGGATCGATCTAATCTTAAACAAAAAAGGATCTGGAGCGTTACCAAGACTGTGAACTTGCAAAGTTGTTTCACTTTCTTGCTAATAAGATGCAAAATACACCACCATTTAGCCTGCTTCACAACTTATTTGAAAGACTCTTTTCCTCATTGAAACATAGAAGTGGCTTAAAAGTAAGGCCTTTTAATGACTTTGAAGAACAATGTCATGGTCTTCAATTACTGAAGCTGCAAGGTTTTTCATGTCCTATTTAAATTATGAGGTCATATAATTGATTCGGTCCTCCATCCTAATAAAAGTTTGGAGCTATGACGCAAATCAATCCATTTTGGATGTTCTCAATGCATATAGACCACAATGAGTGCCCACCTGGACAAGGCTTGGTAGTACGTGAAGAAGAACATGACATTGTACATCCCCGCGGGGACCAACTTCACCGACATCCTGGTGAGGAACACGATCTACTTGTTAATGACAAAATACTGAAATAGAAATAATTTTCAACTACTGACTTAATTTTATCAGTCGTTACATCTTCGATTTTGTTTATGTCAATTTACAATCCCAATACAAGTAAAAATTTGGGTTTTCGAGGTATGAATATTGGAAGGAATTGAAATTTGGGTTTCCCAGGTATGAATATCAGAAGGCATCGAAACACAGTCTTACCCTTTTCCACCTAAGCTGAAAGTGATGACATCTGAAAGTCTCAAAATGGGGAGGAAGAGCACAAAAATGAAGGAAGAAGTTTGTGACTAAATGGTAGGGATGAGGAGGGCAGGAGAAACAACATTGGGAAGAAATGGCCATAGTTTCAATCACATTAATGTTGATGGACCGGTATCCATTCCTACAGAAACACATTGTTAGCGTCAAAGTAGAAAATCAGAGCGTTCATGCAAAGAGCGAAAAAATTAATGTCGTGATTAAGGCCGAAGAGACCAAGATTGAAGCTTCGAGCAAATAAATCAAAGCTTACGAGGAGCAGTTGAAGGGGTTGGAACTTGGATTGAAGGAGAGTAGAATTGAAAAAAACCTCGAAACTGAAAGGAAAAAGCACTTGGTGGAGAAGAGGCTACATAATATTCTAAATTATGAATCCACTCTCATTCTGAGAGTAGCCTCTAGGGATGAGGTTTTATGTGATTTTGATAAAGATCCGGTTCAGCTCCATTACTTTAATGAAGACCTCCAGTGCAAGCCCTAGCTACAAAAAATAAGACATACAAAAAAGGGTGGAGACGGAAATAACAAATGGAGGTGTAAAATGATAGTTGGAGGAGTATAGAGACAAGGTGGTTTGGATGATAGTTTTTGCTTTTTCCTAATTAACAGGTTTTGGGCAAAATCCTTTTGCATAAACACCCTAAAAGGTTGAATGGGAATACCTAAGTAAATCAAGGAAGGTTTTCTATAATGTCGTTAATAAGAACCATAAAAATATCACAATTAAAATTATCGTATTTAAAAAATGGACCAGTGTTGTGATGATGACCTTTTCCCATAATTAAAGGCATTTGCATTTTGAAAAAATGCATATATATTCTAACAGACTTAAAGACCCAACACATTTTAGAAGTAAAATTATATTTGTGTAATATAAATATTTAAAATTACAATTGGTATTGACATATAAAAAAACATGAATTTCTAACCTAACACTAACAAAAATAGTATACTAAGTTTAACACTAACGAAAATAAATAATATACTAAGTTTAAGACCTTTACACTATAATATATTTACATTTATATGTGGAA
>ML827188.1:86351-114419 GCA_009831015.1 Picea engelmannii | reverse complement strand
TATATATATAATTTCTGTTAATTACGCAATTAAAAATTCTCAAATTTGTATAGGCAAGATCTGAATCTTTCATACAGGAAAACTATAACAAGGAAAAACAATTTACAAGGTATCATTAACGCACATGAATTAAGGACCAATAAAGGGCAAGTCTATGTGTAAATAAATTGGGACCGTGAAGACGACATATCAGCCACGTTTGTTCTTGCTTCCAAGAAGAAGAGATATGTAAAATAAAATTTGGAACAAGACTCCCTAGGCCAACATCACATGCATGAAATTCCATTTGTTGAGTTGAGTGGCATAAAAAAATATTAACTTTAAACATTGATTAAGCAACGTTTAATCAATGTAAGGTTTATTTATATATAAAAAAATGTGTATATGGAAACATAACACCACTAAGACACATCTTGAATGTCAATTAAGAAATGATATGTGCCTAACATCACTTAAGAAACATTTGTTTGTCAAGGGCCCAAAAAAATAGATTTCACATTTAATTTTTTTTAAAAACAAACTTTGGTTCAGATAATAACATATAGATTATTAAATTTAATCTACATTTTAATAATAACATTAAATGCAATGTTGTAAAAGTTTTAAAAAAATAATATAACTTAAATTGGTAAAAAAACTTTAAGAAACGTGAATTGGATAATTTAGAAGGTTATGCTAATTGGTAAGAGGGAAATTAATTGTAATAACACAAAGTCATAATGATTATTGAGATTGATAAAGGGTTAACTAATATGTTAAAAAATTAATTTTTAATAGGGGTTACATTGAATATTTGTTTTTGATATAAGGTTATATTGTTTTTGTTACAATGATTACAATGCAATTGAAATTATTTTTAGAGAGGTTGTAGAGGACATAGATAATTAAAATGACTCATCGATTAGAGTAAATAGATAATTAAAATGATTCGTCAAATTGACTAGGAGCTAACTTTTGCTCAAATGTTTTTGAATGAAATATCTTGATAAAGAAACCATTGAAATTGGAGGTTGAAACCTTAGAGGAGGAAGCATGATGTGTGAAATACATACTACAGAGCTTGATGGATAAAACTAGGTACCAAGATCTTGTAAGTCACTCCTTCGTGATATCCCACACTAATTACGATCAATGAACATATGGCGATAAAAAAACATTGAGTTTGAGAGAACTTACGGGTTAGGTATTGAAATTTATTGGATACCAATTTTATGAACTATCAAAGTTCATTTCATTAAAGTATTTTTTTTCATTTTAATAGTCATTGTGAAAGAATGTATATAGAACAATTAAGAAAAGTGTAAGTGGGAATTAACAACGATAGCATGGGGTATGGTTATATGTCGATAAATAAAGGAATCAGTCATTTATCCATGATCCAACCAACCAGTCATTACAAAACACTATGATCACACCACCCATGTATCATGTTCCTTACAACTGTGAGAGACTATGGATATCTAGTCAAATGAAGGTTTTGAACTCAGAGAATTCTCTACGTGGGGGATTTGGTATGGTGAAGTCATATTTGGATGGTGTTCTGTTTGGATCTAGCAATTAGTTGAGCCTAGGTTTGGGTTACAATATAGAAGAGAGCAGGTTTTGATTAAGAACCTTCGATCAATTTTCTATGCAGGCCACTGCTCCTTCTAGAGACGATGAAGTTGACCTTGAAGGAAAGCACCAAGAGGACCTGCATTGGATGGCATGAAATTGGATGAGGCACTACTTAGATATTACCAAATTTTAATCATATGAAACATTGGCCTTTGTTACCAAGAAGCTATAGTGCATTTTATAGTGGACCAAGATGTGTTCGAAGCATTGTAGCTGAAGAAGGCGATGGTAAGGTGGTGCATCAGTGAAGGCGGTGCAACAGTGGAAATGCAGAGGCCGTGAGCTCCAAGAAGGAAGCAACAAGTTAATTGATGTCACATTCAGATTTAATTGATGTTAGACTGATAGAGTTAGTTGTTGATACTATATTTATTGTAATATCTCTCTTTATTGTAATATTATTTAAAGAAACAAGTTGGTCCATTGGTAGCAGTGGAAGAAGGTCTATAGGAAAGCGACAATTACTTCACGTGAAGATACAAGGTGGTTTGGTTAACAAGTTTTGCCCGATTGATATGTTTTGGGCAAAACATGACCCTATATACATACTTCGGCATAATTAATAAAAATACTAATAAATAAATAAACATTAAATAATTGATATGAGAGGTTGTTTACAAATCACAGATTTTTACATTCCTCAACTTTGGTGAGAGTGACATTTTAGATAATACTTAGACAAAATCATGGAAAAATGATGGATACACTTTATCTAAATGAGTTTAAACACAACTTAATGACACATCTATCAAGCATTGGGAGGGATCAAATCTCAAGAAGTTCAAATCTTTTTTAGAGTGCAAAAATATGAAGAAAAAATTACACTTCTAATGATGTTATCCCTTTGGGGCTTGATAAATCCATGATTAAAATAAGAATAAGGATAAACATTCCACTTTTTTGACCTTTCCTAGTTTTCCATCCTCAAAATCTGACCAAGGAATATTTACCAAAGTTGCTATCAAATCCCCTTTGGTTAGGTGCACTAGCAATATGCGGATAGGTTGACTAGGGATTCCATCCACGAATGTGGGGAAGCATCCCTTGTGTTTTCCCATGATGTTTTCCTTTGATATATATAGATATATATAAATAACCATAGGAGTGGATTTTGAAACTTGTCAATATATACTTCATCACTAAATTATATATCCATTTGATCTATCAACAATGATAGAAATCAATGACTCTATAGAATAGGGATGGATAGTAAAAATGTATTCGACATAAAGTTGATCCTAATTCAGTGTCTCTGAAGTTTGAAAGGATGGAGCCCAAAGATGATCTCCTAGATTAATTGGAATACCCCTATGTAGATTAGTATATCTTTGTGACCTTATTTTCAAAAGGTCATTCTCTTAGTCTAGAAGATGAAGTTTAGTCCTTCGTGGGCTCTTCTGATTTGTACAAAACTCACCAAAATTTACAAACGTGGATCCTCTTGATTCCTTGTTAAGGAATCTAGGTATTGGTGATGGTCCTAAAAGTGCAAGTTCATGGCTTAGGACACCCAAAGGGATATCAATAGAGGAATGATCAAACACCACTACCAAAGGTTATGGGACTTAATGGTGAGTTTAATGTTATGCATGCTTTGGATCATATCTTCCCCAAATTGGTCACTCCAAGAAAAATCCCTAGAGGAAGTGTCACTGATGCTTCAAAATGAGCCCATTTACATCTCGATTCAAAATATCCTAGCAAAATAGGTTTTGTTTGGTGTGAGGTTCATTTTCCTGGGATTATATTTGGAGGCTCTACTTGGTGGGAATTGGGCCTATGGTGGATTACAAGTAGTAGTGGAGAGGTTAAGGGTGAATCATGATAGGAAGGTAGTTAATCAAAAGAAGGATAAGGTAAGGATGGTGCTTGGGGTTGACATAAGGGTGGATCAAACCTTGGAATACTCAGGAAATGCACTCATCAGGAAATTCCATGGTTGTTGACTAGAAAAGAAAACCCTAAACAACTAGATCCAACATGTTTGGTTTCCAATATTCATATACAGGCCATAATTGTTCTTGTTAACTAGAGGTTGGATTGTCTTGTTGTTTCATTCTAAGGTGGATGCAAAGATAGTGTTGGGAGGAAGATGGTATTGGGGATCAACATACTTAACTCTGAAACCCTGGTCAATTTTATTTGATCCCTGAATAAAGGTTTCAAAGATAATTCATGTTTGGGTCAAGCTACACAATTTGCCAATGAAGATGTGCCAGTCTAAGAAAATATATACATGTAATTACATGGGAAAACATTTAATATAGGTGTTTCTTTAAAGAACAATGCTCTCAAGATGACAAATAGGATTTTGGTAGAAGTTGACATTAGTAAGGGCCTGATAGATGTATGGAAATTGTGGTCGGGTCTATCATCCATACTCAAATACCGAACTATATTAAGGTTCCATTTAGATGTTTCCAATGCCTTGTTTATGGCCACATAGCAAAAGATTGTGTCCCTTCCCTTTCTAAGATAGTTTTGGAAGAGGAAACATGTCCCAAAATATAATGTTGAGGAAGGTAAAATTTATGATAAGGAACTTAAGGGAGTCCCGACCCAGGAAAATGTTAAGGAGCTAGATATTTTTTTGGAGACATTAAATGATTCCATAGCTTTATAATTTTGTGAGTTTGAAGCAAGTGGAGAAGCAATGAAACATGATGTTATTGATCCATAATAATTTGCACTTCCACCTCAAGAAGGAGACCTAGATGGCAAGGAATTTGTTCAAGAACTAGAGGAGTAGTGTTTTCAAAGTCATCGTAAGATGTAGGAGATTATCCCTAAAGCTCTTGTTCCATTTGCTACTAGTTTTTTTGGATTTGGAAAAAAAGAAGAATGACCCTCTCTTTTATAAGTGGTGGAGAGTATTGTGAGGGGACGATGGGACAATAATAAACATAAGGGTTCAACCATGGGGTGGGGGAATCCTTCTTTCCTTTGGAAAGAAAAAAAAAACCCTATTAACCAATTCAAAAACCCTTATGGGGAGTCCACTCAAGTTACAGGTTCTTCCTTGTAGAATTTGGTTTTAGAGGTTTGTCTTGAGGTGGGTATGAAATTAGGTATCATCTTAGACCTAGAAAAGGGGTTTTAGAGCAAGGAACAAAAGATGATATTGGGGGGTTAGGTATAGATCCCATTAAGGATTCATCATCTCCCTCCGTTAGAAGGAAGTCTCTTCCCTTCCATTCATAGACAAAAAACTTGAAGGAGATAAAACAAAGTAACTGAAAGTCAAACACTAGGGTCCTTAGAGTTAGAAAAAACCCATCAAGGATTCCCAAATGATTATTTCACATCTACATAAGAGGCCTTAACAGTCCCTTAAAAATACTATCCTCGACATGCTTAATGGAAGTTATTAAACCACACATCTTCTAATCCAAGAAACTATGGGGGAAGGGATTAAAATGATTGGGATGTTGTGGAAAATCTTGAGAGATTGGGAGTTTCATGCATTAGATGCTATTGGAAACTTGGGGGGTGTTCTTATAGGATGGAAAAATGACATTCCTTTAATCAACTATTATCTTCTTGAATCAAGTATTTGGTCAAAAAATTGTTTAAAGATTTGGGCCAGAAGGTCATGGTCATTAATTGCTATGGTCCTTATGAAGAATGGTAGGATTTTAGGGAAATATATATTTTTTTCAAAGTTTTATTAAAGAATATAGACTCATTATTGGTGGATATTTGAGTTTTACATTGAGTAGGTTTGAGGTTTGGGGAGAGTCTTATAAGCTAGTCAGACATACAAATTTATTCTATCACAAGACCAAAGAAGTAATATTAATATATGCCGAACTTATAATCTAATACTCACCTGGAAAAATAATAGGTCTAGTAAGGCCAAAGTTTCCAAAATATTAGACAAATTCCTTATTTTAGAATGTCTTATGAGAGAAATTGATAGAACCAAATTCTAGGTGGAGTATGGGGGGTTTTATGTCGCCTTCCTCTTCTCATCCAGTTGGAAAGGAAAGACTATAATACAACCAACCCTTTAAATTTTAGGCCCATGTGATTGGAAGAAGAGGACTTTTAGGAATTGCATTAGAAAAGAATGGGTGGGTTTTGATGCAAATGTCAGGGATTTGGCCAACTTCCAGTTTGCAGTTTCCCTAGAAAAATTAAAAGGAGAAGTGGTTTCATGGGATACTAATAAATTAATGAGTTTAGATTATGATATTAAAATGGTGGAGAAGGAAGTTACTAAATTATATGTGAATAATGACGTTGGGGTTTTCAGTGAAGAGGAAAAATCAATATTACGAGCTTTAGCAATCAAGAAGAATTGGATTTTGGAATGGAGGGAGGTGGAGCGATGAATGAAAAGTGGAGTTTCATGGTAGAGAAAGGTGTTGAAAAAAAAAAATTATCCCATAATGTTTCAAATCATATGAAAAACTTGAACACTATCGAGGAGATGCAAAATGACGAAGGTAGCATAATTATAAAAAAATTCAGAGTTAGCAATTTCGACATTGAACAATTCTAATCAATATGCAAGGAGAATGAGAGGGAAAATATAGTTGATGTCTTGAAGCTAACGTCCTATTTCCCTATCTTTGTAGTAGTAGAAGATAATAAATAAATGGAAGGAGTATCCAATGAGGAATTAAAATATGTTATAGCCTCTTCCAAGAAGGATAAAAGCCAATAGCCATATGGTTGGCTAGTCATGTTTTTCATTGGTTTTTATGACTTTGTATAGGAGGACCTTCTTAGAGTTATTGAGGAAATCACATGTTTGAGTAAGTTTCTAGGAGCAATTAATTCCACTTTCTTGGCATTAATCCCTATAAAGGATAACCCAAGATCTTTTGACAAGTTTCAACCTATTTCCTTATGTAACTGTGTTTGTAGCATTGTAGCAAAGATTCTAGCCATAAGAGTTAAAAATATATTTTAAATACTTGTCTCTCAATAGAAGTGTGGGATTCTAGTAGGAACACAAGTCCTGGAAATATAGGGTCAACTCAAGAGGGACTTCACTCAGTTAAAGCCATGAAACATTCAACCATGGTTATGATACTAGATTTAACAAAAGGATATGATTGTACAAGTTGGTTTTATCTTTGATTGATGCTTATTCATCTTGATTTTATTATTTTAGAGGTAAACTGGATTATATGATGCATATCCTAAGTTCCCATTGTGGTTCTCATCAATGGGACAACTTAAAACTTGTTTAGTCCCTCCACGAGGTTGAGACAAGGTTGTCTTTTATCTTTACTTCTTTTTATACTAGTTGTTGAAGGCTTGAGTAGGGATATTATGGAATCAACACAAGTAGGGATAATCTCTAGAGTAAGGATAGGTAGAGCTGTATCATTAACTCATTTATTATTTGTCAAGGATACCTTGTTGTTCACTAATGGTAGTTTAAGGGAAGCAATGGAGTTATAGAAAATTCTAAACACATATGGAACAACAACCAATATGGAACTAAATATGGAGAAATTGACTACGTGTTTCAATGTATTTAAGCACGATGATGAATAAAGTCTATTAAGGATCTTTCCCTTTAGACTTTTGAATTTCCAATTTGGTTTTAAATATCCAGGATTTCTTATAAATTCAAATAGGTATATGAAATAATATTGGGATGACAGATAGAGAAAATTGAAGAAAGGATTAATCATTGATGTTATATATGGCTATCTATTATGGGGAGACTAAACTTAGTCAAGTCCATTATAGATTCCATCCACGTGTTTTGGCATTCATTAACCTATATTTCTAATGGTGTTTTGGAGAAAATAAGAAAATTATTTTTATAAATTTCTCTAGACCAATAAGAAAGAGTATAGAGGAATTCCCTTAGTGAAATTGAAGATCATATCGAATATAAAGGAGGTGAGGGTGGGGTTTGGAGAACATTCACACATTTGGAACTTCCTTGGAAGAAAAAATCTTATGGAGAGTTCTCACCAAAGTGTGTCTACGGAGGAATATTATAGAGCAACAATATAATAGGGAATCCACAATAAAACTTTAGAAATAAATCCTAAACACCAAATATATGAAGTGTTGATATTGAGAGGGGGGTGAATCAATATCAAGGACAATTTTTTTTTTTTAACTTATACTTAAACCATTCAATTATATCCAATGAGAAATGAACAATAGTATAAGAGTTACACCAATACACCACAATACACCATGCACAATATATGAGAAATAATCAATAGTTATTGTTCAAGGGAAGTAATGACTTCCAAAGGTAGCTACAACTTCCAAATATAAAGGGAGGGATAAACCTCCAAGAGGAATATACAATCCTACAATATCAAGAGAGGGTTGACCTCTCCATCCTTGCCCCTTCCTTCCACCCAAGAATATATGAGAGATAATAAAACTTTACATTAAATCATCACCATAAACCAACCATCACATAGAACCCGATAATGCATCCTGAGACTTCTTCAACTTTTGAAATTCTTCAATTCTTGGAATAATATGATCCCATAGATAATATTACTCAATGTATTATCTGAAACTCCTCCAATTTTCACTCCTTGAATCCTCCCCAAAAATAAGTTATAGAGAGAATGGTAGACCTTATTCAATTTTGGTTTATTCAGGAGAGTGAAATTGTACAGAATGCCCCATGCTCAATATTTAACATCCGATTCTGAAACTCGCACACAAGAAACTATAGCCCGTACTCTTTCTAATGAAATTGGTCTCACTTCATTTTGATTCTCTATGAATAAGTTATGACTATTTTACCTGTAACACATGTTTATGATTAGCTGCAGGACTAGTCAAAAACCCTATCTTCCACAGAGTGTATCTTAGAACACATCACCAAAAGACTTCATCCTCCCTTGAAATACAACCTTCTTTACTTCACAGTTCCCATGAAATTATACTTGTGCGTGTAAAATGAATGTATAATTATATGTATTTATACCCTTTATGTCACTTCCTTTTAACATTAGGGCCGACTTGACACTTTCTTATTTTGTAATTATTTTCTTTAATTATCTTCAGGGCTGACCTATACTTCCTTCTTCAATTCAATTTTTCATCTTAAAAAATTCATTTCTCCTCAACCATGAGGATCCATGTGACATGCAACCTACCACCCGAAACAACATGAACCAATGACTAAGGTTGACATCAATGACAACAACCAATATTCCAACAATCTCCCCCTTTGTCATTGATGGAAACACTCATGATCCCCCTATCATCATGATCCCAATTTCTCTCCCCCTTTGACATCAATGCCAAAGGGTAGGGTTGCTCCCCCAGAGTTTAATGGAAAAAGGTAATTCTCTTCTTTGGGGCTGCTCCCCTTGAACATGTGGCACTCAATAATACTTCATCCTTATTTTTAGTCTTTGAGACTTTTTCTTCCTTGGAATCCTTTTGTGTGGCTTATGTCTTCTCTCTCTTCTTCATGTCTAGGATGTATATGTTGTTTGGTCTTCTTGTTGCATTTGCAACCAATCTTCATGAATTATTTTCTCTGATTTTACATTTTTGGGAGTCAAATGTAAGAGTGTATCATTGATCACATATTTTGCTGACACTGAGGAGATTATGCTTCAGATCTTCAACCAATAGGACTTTTCCTGCTTTTACATTTTCACTTCCAAGATTTACAGTTTCTTTTCCAAGTATTTTGGTAGATGAGTCATCTCCAAATGCAACATTTCCACCCTTTTTCTTCAAGCTGACAAATTTGCTTTGATCTCCGGTCATATGATATGGGCACCCATTGTCTATGAACCATTCATATTCTTCTTTGTATTCTTTAGCGACAAATTCTATTCGACAGTTTTCATTGTGTGGAATTTCTTTCCTTTTCCATGTAGTTGGTATACAAACATTTGGCATACGATTATCTTCCTTCATCTCTTTGCCATCTCATGATTTGCGACCAAGATTATTGCACTTGTAACATACAATATTTTGATCCATTAATGGGTCAAATGGATTACAATTTCTGTTGATAGGTCTACGAACATTTCCATATCTATTATTTTCACCATTCATGTAGCTTGCGTAGTTATTCCTTTCATTGATTCTATAATTGATTGCCTTGTATCTAAAATTTCCACAAGTATAACAATGTCCAAGAAAGAAATTTTGATACCTGGGAGTAAGTGATATTCTTTGTGGTGTGGTCCATCTGGGTTCACAATCTATTCTTTTGTAGTTTCCTTCATAATGATTGCTTTCATAGATGATGGGAGAGGATCTTCTTGATGTCTCATTCCTTCTGAATTCTAGTCTTCTATCTTGTTGTGCAACTTGTTTTGGAGTGTTGGTTTCATCATTTTCATCTTCCTTCTCTTGTTTTGTTGTCTTCAAACTATCATTGTATCCTAGTCCTGTCTTGTCGTTTGGAGATATTTGACTGCTAAGGATATCATCTAATTTTTCAATGTTTTTTTCTAACTTCTTCAGCTTTTCTATTGTCAATAGTAGCTCCCCTTTTGTGTGATGCAATTTTGCTTTCAATTTCTCATAATCTTCTAATTGTTCCTTCAAGCTATCAATGGTCTTTTCAAGCTTGTAATTCTCTTCTTCACAACTACTCAATTCACCTTTTAGTATTATGTTTGTGTTTCTAAGCTTGCTATTTTCAGTTTCAACATGCTTCAAATTTTCAAAATTATCATCTTTTTGTTCACTCTCTGCATTGTCTTTGTATCCCCAAAAGGAATAAAGGTTGGTTTCTTCATCTGAATCTTCTTCAGAAATGATTTCTTCTTCTTTAGAATTCTTGTGATCATCATCCTAGGTTTCTTGGGTTATGAAGAGGACTTCTGCTCCATCATTATCTTCTTCATCGCTCTCATATGAGGATATGTCATCATCCTTGGAGTAGAAGCTCTTTTTATTGTTGATACTTCTCTTTTTATAGTAGAAATTTTCAACAATATGTCCTATTCTACCACAATTAAAGCATTTGATAGGAGACTTACCTTTGTATATTCCACTTCCCTTCTGGAACCTTCTTACAAAATTTTCTATTTATTCATTAAGGTCGTTATGCTTGTATTTTGTATTCTTTATGGATTTAAAGGCTATTTCATTGTTTGGTTGGTCACTTTCTGTACCTGTTCTCATTTCATATGCTATAAGAGACCCATTTAATTCATCCATTATCATTTTGGTCAAGTCCCCAGTTTCTTCAATGGTTGAGACCTTAGCATCATACTTCAAGAGAAGTGATATCAACACTTTTTTTACAAACAAGACTTCATCGAGCACTTCACCTAATCCTCTGATAGAATTAAAAACTTCATTAAATATAAGAAAATAGGTTGCAATATCTTCCTTTTCATTCATCTTCAAATTTTCAAACTCTACTCTATGTCATTGAAGCTTGACCTGCTTAACTTTTGGATCACCTTCGTAGATACTCTTGAGTTTGTCCCATACCTCTTTAGCACTATTGTAACCCATCACTTTGCTAGAAATGGTTGGTTCCAATGCTCCTAGAATAACATGTCTTACTTTTGAATTACAACTCATAAGCTTCTTCTCATTTGGATCGGTTGGAGAATTATTTGGGATTACATAGCCATTTACAACTGAGTACCAAATGTCAACTACCAAAGCTGTTAAGTAATTTTTCACTCTATCACTCCAATATGCATAATTTATTCCATAAAATATTTGAATCCCATTCGAAATGTTCTCATGGTCATCCATCTCTGCTCAAGATTTTCTTTCCAGTGGTTAAACTGTTCTGAAGGCAACCTGCTCTGATACCAATTGTTGATATTGAGAGGGGGGGTGAATCAATATCAAGTACAATTTAAAAACATTTTCAACTTATACTTAATCCATTTAATTATATCCAATGATCAATGAACAATAGTATAAGAGTTACACCAATACACCACAATACACCATGCACAATATATGAGAAATAATCAATAGTTATTGTTCAAGGGAAGTAATGACTTCCAAAGGTAGCTACAACTTCCAAATATAAAGGGGGGGATAAACCTCCAAGAGGAAGATACAATCCTCCAATATCAAGAGAGGGTTTACCTCTCCATCCTTTCCCCTTCCTTCCACCCAAGAATATATGAGAGATAATAAAACTTTACATTAAATCATCACCATAAACCAACCATCACATAGAACCTGATAATGCTTCCTGAGACTTCTTCAACTTTTGCAATTCTTCAATTCTTGGAATAATATGATCCTGTAGATAATATTACTCAATGTATTCTCTAAAACTCCTCCAAGTTTCACTCCTTGAATCCTCTCCAAAAATAAGTTATAGAGAGAATGGTAGACCTTATTCAATTATGGCTTATTCAGGAGAGTGAAATTGTACAGAATGCCCCGTGCTCAATATTTAACATCCGATTCTAAAACTCGCACACAAGAAACTACAGCCCGCACTGTTTCTAATGAAATTGGTCTCACTTCATTTTGATTCTATATGAATAAGTTATGACTGTTTTACTTGGAACACCTGTTTATGACTAGCTTCAGGACTAGTAAAAAACCCTATCTTCCACAGAGTGTATCTTAGAACACATCACCAAAAGACTTCATCCTCCCTTGAAATACGACCTTCTTTACTTCAGATTTCCTCTAAAATTTGACTTGTGTGTGTAAAATGAATGTATAATTATATGTATTTATACCCTTTATGTCACTTCCTTTTAACATTAGGGCCGACCTGGCACTTTCTTATTTTGTAATTATTTTCTGTAATTATGTTCATGGACGACCTGTACGTCCTTCTTCAATTCACTTTGTCATCTTAGAAAATTTATTTCTCCTCAACCATGAGGATCTATGTGACATGCCACCTACCACCAGAAACAACATGAACCAATGACTAGGGTTGACATCAATGACAACAACCAATATTCCAACATGAAGGCATTCACCATGAACAAAAAATGATTATAGAGAGAAGAACCCTGAAGGTAGGGTGAAACCATCAAATAATCCTTATGGAAATACTTTAGAGGCCATACTTTCTACAAGACAATGCAATCCAACACACATTCAATACAATGACACTCATGTGTATTTATCCTTTATCATGAGTATTCCTAGGGGTATTGTGACAACTACCCCTCATTATTATAATATTTCCTTTTAATTACATAGGGAACATAACGACAAAATTTGAGAAGAAGATCAATCTAAACAAAAAGATGCACCAAGAAGAAACATAAAAACTTAAGGCCACACATGATCAAGAAGTTGCAAGGCTCAAAGGTGAATAATAAGAAATCAATGCATATAATGAAAGGATTGAAGAACAAGTTTGAAAATTGCAACAGGACAACTATCTCCTAGAAAAGACTGTAGAAGAAAACAAAAAGGAAAGTGTTGTCCTGGAAATAAACAAGGAAAAATACACAAGATCCAACAAAGAACTCAGAGAGTTACAAAGAGATTCTTTTTCATGTTGGATAAAATACAGAAGAATAAGTCCGATCATCTCAAGATCGACTTACAAATGGGAAGCATACAAGAGAAATATCATAAAGCTCAAGACACATATAATATAGTCACATAATGGAAAGATGCCCACCAAAACCCATCTAACTCTTTGCCAATGTATACTGAGAAAAAACGGATCAGAGATCTGAGGCTACTCAGCACATGAATGTCAATTATGAAAGATATCAAAGGTGCCCAGGAACAAGTCGATGAAACATGCAAAATATTATGGGAGGAATCAACTATATTACTTGAAAAATTCAGAATGGATCCTTTGGTAGATTTCAATAAAGCATCGTCAACCCAAACCTTAGTGGAAGATGTGGAAATCAGGAGAAATCTGAGCATGAGAACTATTGAAACAATAACTGAAGTTGATACAAAAATCCTGGAAACCAAGCTCATACAACCAATTAAACTGATTGCATCAACTGAGGTTTTCATACAATAGACATAGGAGGTTTTAAGGGAAAAAGTCATAAGTCTGATTTGTGATGTGAGACTAGAACTTGAAAATATTTAGCTAAACAGAGTAGTGATCCAGGTGGATATCGGTGGCCACCCACCTTTTCCAAATGGATCAAAATGACTTTCTGGCAATTTTGACAATTTACTATTTTTAGCAGGTTTTAACTTCCGGGGCCATTTTGAGGGCCCAAATGAAGGTTTTTCGAGATCAAGGTTCTCAATGATATCCAAAGGCATAATTGAGCCCCCAAAATGAATCTCCTCGATGATACCTTTCGAACGAGCTATCACACGCCTAAAACGAAGATCGTATGCAAAAGTTACGACCCCGGGAAGTTGATGTACTCACTTACCCAAACACGGGGCCCACATGACTTTTGGCGCTTCATATCCCAGGATTAGGTTTTTGGATGTCTAGGGTTTTTGGAATTCCTGCTTATTGTAAAAAGGCCTCTAGAGCCTCATTGTAATCATCTTCTTGCGAATGCAAGTAGCCGTCACATCTCTTCTCAGAGATAAGCTGCCACCATTCTAGCGAGTCTTTCACTCTGTATTTTTACAGTCTCTGTACATTTCTTTGATTAATAGAAATCGTGTATTACTGTATATCTATGTTTATGGTTGCATCTTTGATACATTTATGCTATATTATTGAATATCTGCAATATCTCTGTGCATTTCTTTATTATATCTTTGCCCTCATTTCGTGCCAAAAATAATCCGGATCAAGTAGAGGCCATACTCGAGGACTTCAAGTTATGGAGAAGCTTCATCGAAAAAATGCAACCACTGAAACCAACTTGATCATTGTAACTGGACTTTGCATTATAAAAATTTTTTGTACTCATTGTAATATCCCAATCGGGAAGGAGAACCAAAACGTCGTAACTATTCACTGACAATTTGATAGTTACAAAATTTTAAGGGTGTCTCTTCATGTTCTATAAAAGAAATTAATGTAAAGGAACAATGACTTTTACGCTTTGTTTTGCAGGCTGTACTATTACTCGTATTTAATGAAGAGCAAGAGGCATTTTTGAAACTGTGATTGTGGTGAATGTATGTCAGACTATTCTTATTGCATTTAGAATAATTTGAGTATCTCATGTTCAAGTGTATAAATGTTTTCTACAATGTTCCTGTATGCTTAGATTGTCATAATTTCTTTGATTGAATGCAATTATAATATTGTTGTATGCAATAACAACTAATTGTTGTTGTTTTCTTAATAAAATTACCATGCTTACATTCCATTTGAATATATGAACTATTTCTAATTCAAAAGGAATTTTTTCTTAACTATATTCAATCTCCCTTAGTTATCTCCTGATCAGGATATGATTAGTATAGTTTAGAATTGCGTCTTAGAATAACTATAGATAACATCAATTTAGTTTATTTTTAGATTTTAATTCATATGAGAAGCTTCAGTTCTCATATTCATATTTAGATAGTAGATTTAGTTTGGAAACGAGGTCAATATACTCGTCGGAAATGCCATCCCAAACAAGAGCAATTCTGATTGGGACTTTTCATCGGACGTTCTCCCTTACCTGATTGAGCAACCTTTTGGACCCGTCAACACCTTGTTTTCATGAAATTTCATAAGGACAGTATGCATAATGTGCATAATTCATCTAAAGATATAAATTTTCCTCATCATTATGCTTTCAAGAATTTATCATGCAAATACTAACACAAGGTTTACATTTTTCACTCAAGGGCATGCATTTTACAACATCCCCTGTTTTCAGGCAGAAAACACATATCTCATATTAAGGAATGAATTACCTAGTGTCCTATACATACATCATCTCACCATACAAAATTCACCATTGGGTGTGCATTTCCTTTAAGCTAGCACGTATTTTAAGAAGGCCAATTCAAACAATTTGTCTTGTTTGTCCTAAAAGACAATTTTTGGTCATTTTGCACGTCAAGGGTTTTAGGTTTCCAATTGCACAAACAAAGGTATAGAAATATGTACAAATTTTCTACAACCCTGTAGCTTGTAATATTTCCTATGATATTGACCTATTCATTCTACAAGACAAATTTTGGTATAGTCAGATGTACAAATTTTCTACAACCCTATAACTTGTAATGTATCCTATAATATTGACCTATTCATTCTATATTTCATCAAAATGTCATGAATATTTGTGCATAGAAATCATCATTTTTGGAGTGTAAATGCACTCCTAATTGTAAAAACGTGAACTAAAACTATTGTAATCATCAATTTACAACTTAAATATTAAATTATAGAGGCCTATCCAATTTTGGGCGTGCACTTTCCTATAGCCAACTTCAACAAATTGGCCCTTCGGTTTTACAAGGCAATTGTTATCCTTTATGCACATCAGGTAGATGCTTGTCTGAAGATTCCAATATAAGGCTATATGCAGGTGTAAAATAACAAATTACACTTTATTCAAGTTGAACCACTCAATTTGGGTCAACATTGAGACTAGGGCATGCATTTAACTCGAATGCAGTTTTGAATTCAAATTTACATGTAATCCCAAATATAGGTACATGAAGCAAGCTATTATGTTCTTATAAAACAATTTTTGGAGCTATGGGTAATTTTTCCATATATAGAACTCCATATTAAAACTTATAAAACATTTTTTGGAGCTATAGAGAAGCTTGGGCGTGCATTTTAATCTGGTCACTTAGTACAGTTGTGACCTTCCAAATTACAAGGAAAACTTTTCCTCTTCTACACAAAAAGCCTTTTTAAACTTGCAATTGCAAAAATAACAACATGAATAGTTCTAATATGATAAACCACACCCCAAAAAACTTTCACAACTCAAATCTAAGGTATAATAAAATCTTGGCTTACATTTTACAAACAAGTTGGGCATTTCTAGGGTTTTACTAGGCATCTGTTGCCTATTTTTGCACAACAGAGTCTTTTATGACTGCAAATGTAAAACTAAGTATATAGGATTATGTAAAATGACTTAACAAATCATTTACAATTTGAACCACTCAAATTGAATGAGTTTTGAGACCCGAGCATGCGTTTTAGTGTAGATTGACATGCATTTTGCACTAAGGAAAAATTTACACCAATGCAAAAAATTTCCTCTTTCTCCTAGAAGACTATTTTTGGTCATTTTGCATAACAAAGGGTTTTATGTTTCAAATTGCACAAAAAAAAGGTGTAGAAAGATATACCACTTTTATACAACATTGTAACCTATAATGTTTCTTGTAATATCGACCTCTTTATTCTATAAAAAAATTATTGGTATTTTTTCATAGCAAAGGGTTTTGTTTCTCTAAATGCACAAACAAAGGTATGTGCATATGTAAACATATAAATTACATACTCTCGATGAACTTGAATTAATCAATTTGGAGGTGAACAAACTCTATATTTTCTATGATATATTCTCTTTAAAGTATTTTTTATATGGGTCAATTATTTTTTGTTAAGTTATATGCCATTTTCTATGTAAAATTGGTTGGTTAGAAGTCATTGAACTTGATTTCTCTCATAACCCACCATCCTTTGATTCATCAAAAGGTCATGAATCTTTGTGAATAGAAATCATCCTTATTGGACTGTAAATGCACTCCAAATTGTACATAAATGTTAAAAATATTTTAATCATCAATTTACAACTTAAATATTAAATTATGGAGGATTATCCAACTTTGGACATGCACTTTCCTATGACCAACTTTAACAAATTGGCCCTTCAGTTTTACAAGACAATTTTTAGCTATGTGAAGGTGTAAATTCAGGTATTTTTACATCAGGTATTTTTTTGTTTGGAACTTCCAATATAAGGCTATGTGAAGGTGTAAATTCACAAATTACATCTTCTTCAAGTTGAACCAATCAATTTGGGTCAAAATTGAGACTAGGGCGTGCATTTTACTCTAAGGCATTTTGTACTTCAGATTTACATGAAATCTCAAATCTAGGTGCCTGAAATTAACCTCTCATGTTCTTAAATTCCACTTTAGATGACATAGGTAAATATTGAATATAGATATATCCATCGTACAACTTATAAAACAATTTTAGGTGCTATAGGGAAGCTTGGGTATGTATTTTAATTTTGTCACTTAGTACAGTTTTGACCTTCAAATTTACAAGGAAAAATTTGTCTCTTTTGCACATCAACCATTTTTAAAATTGCAATTGCAAAATTAACAACATGATCAGGTCTAATATGATAAACCACACCCACAACAACTTGCACAACTCAAATCTTTGATATAATAAAACCTTGACTTACTTTTTACAAATAAGTTGTACATTTCTAGAGTTTTATTAGGCATCTCTTGCCTATTTTTTCACAACAGTCTTTTATGACTGCAAATGAAGAACTAAGTATATAGTATTATGTAAAATGACTTAAAAATTCATTTAAAGTTTGAATCATTCAAATTGAATGAAATGTCCCTCACAATTTTTTTTGGTTTTTTGGTTTAATTTAGCATGTGGACATTACGTCAAACAATTTGTATACAAATATAGTACCATAGTTTATATGTTGTTTTAAAATCTGTTGTGATTTTTAAATAAAAACACTAATGTAGAGACCCAAAATATGGGTTGCATTAATAAGTTACAACAACAAAATACATTGGAAATAACTTTGACAAACAATACATTACAACTAATGTGAAACCTGATCTATATCTTGGTTGGATGCTTATGCAATTATTGAGATAACATTCCTGTAGATAGAAATATAGTGTAGCAATCCCCAACTGTTAACGACAACACTGTAGGTGGATTAACTCATCCTACAAATATATATGCATCAACTTTAGAACCTGGAATAACAGGATGTAGGTGATAGCCTTTAAATTCACCCCTCTAGCAGCTGCAAATTGCTCTTTACAAAAAGTATATTCATCCTCCCACAAGGAAAAATGACATGCAGTAGGAATCACATGCCCAAGATGGAAAAGTCAGCCCCTATGGCAAAATATCAGTCCCACTATGTACAATCAACCCCAACAATTGTGAATCGGTTCAGCTTGCAAAAAATCGTTCCCAACAAGGAGTATGACTTCACTACATCAAGATCTCAGGCTCTCTCCTCAGAAATTCTCCCCAACACATATAAAAACTCAGCCTAAGGAATTACACGATCCAGTTACATAAGTCGACCATAATTAACTTTACATGTATTTATAGGTCCTCGAGTTAGTTTTTATACCTCGTGGTTTTCTAAACATTCCTTTTCTTATTTGCGTTTGAAAATGGGGTGCCACATGGCCCTTGCGGTTTGCATGAAGTTTTTATTGCTAGTCTTCAAATAGGATTCTGAATGTCAATGATGATTGAAAATTGTTGGAAGGCCGATGAACATTGGGGAACCAAGATTTTTTTTTTATAATTACTTAGTAATGTTTGATGGTATGGTCGATTTTATCCATAACATCGAAACTCCCCATCGGAATTCTACACCATATGTAGTAGTGGAAGATGGAATCCTCTTATTTAGGGACAAAGTTTATGTTCCTAACATTAAGGAATTGAGAAATATGGTGTTGAAAGATATGCACAATGTACCCTATGTTGGACATCCAGGGTACTAGAAAACCATTATAGCAATAATAAGTCAGTGTTTATAGTCGAGAATGAAGAAATATGTGGCTAATTATATAGCTAAGTGCATGGAATGTCAGAAAGCGAAGGTTGCACACATGCATCCAACATGATTATTATAGCCATTATCCTTTCCTGAATGGAAATGGGAGGTAGTTACAATAGATTTTATCACCAAATTTCCAAGAAAATCAAGGTAGCATGAGTCCATCATGGTAGTGGTGAACAAGCTTACAAAGACTACACATTTTATACCGATGAAAACAACTCACAAGGTAACCAACATTGTAGATATTTATATGGAGAAAGTTACTAGGCTACATGGTGTGCCTAAGGAAATAGTGTCATATAGAGATCCCAAGTTTACTTCTAACTTTTGGAAGGGGTTGTTAAAGGATTTGGGACTAACTTGAATTTCAATACAACATATCATCTAGAGTCAGATGGGAAAACATAAAGGACTAACTAGATAATTGAATATATGTTGAGAATGTGTGTGATGGAAAATCCTTCCAAGTGGGAATAGTACCTTCATCTAATCGATTTTTTCTTATAATAATGGGTATTATACAACATTAAATATGAGTCTGTTTGAAGCCTTATATGGCTGGAAATTTAACACGCTAGTAAGTTGGGACAAACCAACATACAAAGTAGTTATTGGGCTAGATTTGCTAAGGGAAATGGAAGCGAAGATGGTAAAGATTAGGTAAACGTTTCACGTGATAGACAAATAGTTTTGAAGATAAAATCAAAACCTACAGGGAATTCAAAGTGGGTGAGCATATGTTTTTAAAAGTGAAGGCTAAGAAGAGCTCACTAAGATTGGGAAGTTGCCCAAATTTGGTAGTGAGATATTGTGGGTCATTTGAATTTTTAGAGAAGATAGGCCCAATTGCATATATTATTGTGTTTTCTACATCCATGATAATTAATAATGTGTTTTATATATCTTTATTGAAGAAATATGTGCTTGATCCTTACCATGTGATTTATTGGATTGTGATCTAGGTGGAGCACTAAGGATACTTTCAGGTGGAACCAGTGCACATCCTAGACTAGAAAGTCAAAGTTATCATAAAAAAATCCATTGTCCTAGTAAACGTTCAATGGACCTTCTATGGGCCTAAATATTCTACATGGGAGCATGAGGAGACCACGCAAGAGGAGTAACCACAAAAGTTTGAAAATTTTGAAGAAAGTTGATTATACATTTATATATGTGTGTGCAAGGCTCCATTTTGGAAGTTGGAATTCTTGGAGCCACATATCTGAGACTTCATGTTCTATTTGTACTGGAGCCCTAGAAGGGAAGTGGTATAACTTGAGCGACTGCGATGCAAAGAAGAGAGTACACATCCTTGGGTTGTGCGGGTTGTGGGGAATGGAAAATTATCGGTTGGAATTGTTGTAGGAGTTGTTAACTTGAAAAAGTATTGAACATTATGATGTAAAACTTGTATATGTATGTCAGTATGGTGCTATGCATTGAGGATGGTGCAATTCCTAGGGGGGGTGAAATGTAACATCCCCATTTTTAATCCCCGGTTTAGCGATGTATAATGTAAATACGATGTATGGTCGCGAGATCGACTATGTAATATGTAAACATTGTATATAAAAAACAATAAAATAAATGTATCGTTGATTATAAATGGACACATACGTAGTAATGGGGGATAATTTTCCACAATAGAGGAGAGGGTCTAAGAGAATTTCTAAGAGAGAGTTCTAAGGCGGAATTACCCATGTCTATTAATCTCAACCCACCTTCTAAAATTATCATTGTGTATAAACATTTTAATTCTTCTCTAGTGCTCCCAAAGATAATCATTAAACACTTGTAAGAGGACGGGTTTGAAAATTCACATCCCATAGTTATGAGAGCATGAGGGTTTGAGTACAATCAACATTGGGGAATGTGAGAGTCAAATGCATGGGAAAAAGGAAAATTCAAATGGCCATTGTGGGCAGTTTTTACATGTAGTTTTTGGAGTAGCAAGGGAGTGGAGAGCATCGAATCTTGATGGCATCCATAGTGGTCATGTGTGGTATCTTGTTGGAGTTATAAATTCATGAAGAAGCAGGTTGTTAGGCCCGTGGAGTGAGATGTTTTGTGAGAGATTAGACTACAGTAGTGAACTTTTTGTTGTGATATTTTTCATGTTTTAGTTGGAATCCCTGGAGTCCCAGACAAGAGATATTCCTAGCCAACATGTGTTGGAGCCCTAGAGGGAAGTGGGAAGGTCCGATGGACTATGTGCAGTGAAGGGGGATCCCATTCCTTGTGTTGTCTAGGTTGAAGGGAAGAGAGTTGGTGGATTGGGATAAATGTGGGAGAATTAACTTGTTGTGGGTTGTGAGTGGATAGTGGAGAGACACCCCTTTATTATGAATTTGTAGCCCCATCTTAGGGGTGATTTGCCACTAAGATCCGGAGTAACAAATGTATGGTTGGGTGGAAAATTTGTCCCTTGAAATCGGTTGCACATTGTTTTTAAACATAAGTTTTTATCTTTGTTACAATGTTATGGTTTATGAGTTTTACTTGATGTGCATATGTTTTGTTCTTGAGTAAATTATATGATGTTGTGTATTGGTATAATTGTCTACATTCATAATGTTGTTAAATGCATGTAAATCTCCAATAAACTTGCATTAGATCATGGGATTTATTTGCTATGCACAAACTCTAAGTTAGGAGCATTCAAATGTTGTTGAACAAATATTGTTTTTAGTTGCATTCTTGTTTTAAAATGTTGTTAGCGGTATGGGTATTTTTAGCATGCACACTTTTGAGTTTATTGATATTAGAAAAAAAAAATTTAATTATCGGGTTTAGTAGTGGGGAACACTACAAGACAACCAACCCTTTAAATCTTAGGCTCGTGTGATTGGAAGAAGAGGACTTTCAGGAATTGGTTAGAAACAAATGGGTGGGTTTCGATGCAAATGTTAAGGATTTTTCCAACTTCTAGTTTGCAATTGCCTTAGAAAAATTAAAAGAAGCAATGATTTCATGGGATGGTAATAAATGAATGAGTTTAGATTAGGATATTAAAATGGTGAAGAATGAATTCACTATATTATATATGAAGAATGAGGTCGGTGCTCTCAACGAAGAGGAAAAATCAACATTACAAATTTATAGACCAAGAAGAAGTGCATTTTGGAATAGAGGGAGGTGGAATGATGAATGAAAAGTGAAGTTGCGTGGTAGAAAAATGTGATGAAAACACAAAATTATTCCATAATGTTGAAAATCATATGTGTTAGCGACATTATTTGCCTTAGGGCTCAAATACACCCAGGTCTGCAGGTTACGCGGGAAGCGCCCCAGTGCAAAGAGGGAGAATCTCTTTTCCGATCACAAGTCAAGCGAGCGGGCGAAGTGTTGGTTGTCAGCCACCGAGATTCAACTGCAAAGCGAATTGACTGTCATCGGGATTTCGGGGCTACCGATTTGTCCGGGATTTAGCATGAAGCATAGCACCAATAGTTCAAGGCAAATCTCGGTCGTCCGATCCAGTTGAGATAGGTGGCAGTCAGTCGGCATTTCGGGGATCAACGTCTCGGGAGACAAGGAGCCTCCCATTCTTTACAGCTGAAATCGTCGATCAACGAAACACCGAAAGCACCTTTGGATCCAAGCCCACGGTCCTAGCACCAGGTCACATCAAGCGAGCCTGTGAATGGGGGTAGCCCCCTTTATAATAACGAATGTTATCTGGGCCGTTCATTTGAAGGACGCGCGGCGTACATCCGTGTCACGTCGACATTTGGGAGTTCGAGGGGTAAGCGCTCCTCGTCATTTCACCTCTCGAAACCTCGAATCCCGAAACGCCGAAAGCGCCCAGAATTAGGCTCATGGTTTTGGCGCCTGGTCACAAAGGAGTAGACCTAAAGGAGGGGTGATAATGTTTATCATTCGACGAGATGGGACCCAAAGCACCGAGAGCAGTCTCAACTATCCATCTAAAGGGGACACTTGGTGCATGATTAGGCTCCCCGCCTTCTCACCCATCATGATTTTGAAGCGCAAGAAGCAACTCCTTCATATCCCCGATGCGCGAAGTGATGAGAGCGTCCAGGACCTGGGGCCCGCAACAACATTGGGTGAATTTAGGACTGTCAGATTTGAAGGACGCGTGGCACTAGATTAAGCCGTCTCGACGTTTCGCTCAACGCGATTTCAAGAAGCATGGATCAACCCCTTCATATCCGCAAACGCCGAAAACACCTTTGGGAGTAAGCACAGGGTCGTAGCCCGTGGTCACTTGGGAGACAAAGAGAGTTGTGCAAGAGGGGCCAAAGGCACCGAGTTTAGTTACATAGGAGATCATCGCGACCTATAGGCACCATTGGATCCGATCTCAATCCTGTGTCTCGCTTGGAGTAAATGAAGGCATGAACAGGTGGTTGAAGCCTCCTTTCATTCATTAAGTGTGAGATATGGAGGGTCTGGAAAGTGGTCTACTCGAAAGGGTCCTGTGTACCATTTTTTTCAAAGAAGCCATGCCGAAGTATTCGAAGAGACAAAGAAGTCTACACACGCCATCTAGACACTTAATGGCTCAGCTACCCTCCTTACAGGAGCCATGCGCAGTTAAGGTGGCACGTGAAGAAGGATTTCATTACGAATTTGACTGAAAAGACACCGAGCCCTGGGTGACTGGGAACGCCTCTGTTAGGCGAATTTTCCTGAGTATATAGGCTCAGTTTTTGTATTTTGTAAGCATCGATGGTAGAGCAAGGCTCCCGATTGTAATGTTTTAACAGACGCTCTAGTTTTCTGGTTATGCATCTGTATGTAAGATTTCTTGTTTTATGAAAGATAGTTTCCCTGTTTCATCTAGTTTTCATTTCATACTGAGGGAGTTCATGATTGACTGATTCACATGAATTATTGCAGTTGCGTTATGATAAAGGTTTTAGTGTGACACTATTGTATTCCCTAGTTTTCTGCGTTTGAGTGTAAGATGATCTCGTGTTTAAATGCATTCTCCTACAGTCTGTTAGAAACCTGATGTTGACAACAGACCTTTGCATCTCTCTGATATAATTCTTCCCCCCTACTCACCCTTACTACAACTCACTATCTGAAGTATGTCCAAGACCTCACCTACCCTTGCATGTCGGGCCTCGTTTCGGAGTCGAAACAATATCATTCGAGTTTACTTCCATTCGATCACCTCTTCCATACACAAACCGTGACATAAACTGATGGGCGTCTGGCTCTGCTCCTGCAAGCAATCCAGGAGTGACTTCCGTCGCTAACATTTCTGGCGCCATTGCTGGGGACGAAGTTGAAAATTTTCCCCGGGATTGAACGACATTGAACCTCTGATTCCGAAGGTGCATCAGGTATTAGAGCCTTTGAAGATTTCTACTGTGCACTTGACGACTCCGCTGGGGAGAACCTGATCTATTAATTGTGGCTTTCAGAGGCAGACACACACGGTCTCATGCACAGCTGCCTCTAGCTACACCTGAAACTGATCCAGAGGTGGTTCTCAGAAAAGGAAAGGCCTCCGAAGAAGAATCTCCCACCGCCGAACTAGGTAATCCGCCATCTCCTTCTGTAGGAACTCCATTCTCTCCTCCTCAGTTTCTTATTAGACCTCCTTCAGGGGTTTCCTGTTTCCTGAATTTTGGGAGTGTTCCTACTGAGTTTTCCCCTCCTGGTCTAGGACTGGAGGGAGAAATCCTTGTCACTCCCCTCTCCTCTGAGGTTGTACCTTGGCGTAGGCCCAGGACTGCAGAAAATCTCCCCACTCCTATCTTTACTGCTCCGCCTCTTGTTACCGTTACTACTCCTGTGCAAAGAGGATCACTTGCTGAATTGAGCTCGCTATCCTTCTCCTTAAATCCCCTCTTGTTTCCCACTCCACTTCGGGACTCATTCCCAGTAGCCCCTTCGCGAACTCCTTCTCCTCTGAGTTCTCCTCCACCTAATATCCCTATGGCAAGAGAAAATCCCCCTATGACCAGAATGGAGGCCATTATAGCTACTAGGTAGGCTCCCCTCGTGCTACCTCAACCTCTCAACACCCTCCCAATAGATGGTTACCTCAAGCAGCTGCCCAAGTTTACAGGTGAGGGGGACATAACTGCAGAAGAACACCTAGAAGCCTTTTACCATTTCACAAATGATAATGTCATCATGCATGCAGATGTATGGATGAGGATTTTTGTCCATAGCATTCAAGGTGAGGCTAGAAAATGGTTCAAAGCCCTGCCTCCTGGATCTATTGATGGGATCGAAGCTTTATATAATGCCTTTTTGAGACAGTGGGGAGATAAAAAAGACTTCATGTATTACATGACAAAGTTTGGGTCTTTGAAGAGGAAAGAAGGAGAGTCTGTCTCCGACTTCTCCAAGAGATTCAATAAAATGTACAATAAAATCCCTGCTGAGATCAAACCCTCAGAAGCCTCTGCAAAGATCACTTATGCCAACGCTTTTGATCCTAATTTTTGCCTCCTGATCAGGGAAAGAAGAGCCACTACTCTGGCCCATATGGAAGATGCATTCGTAGAGGTATAATCTAATATATTGGCTGTTGACCGACTCAGGAACACTGCTGGTAGAAACATATCCAGGCAGAGGCCTGAAGCTTCCTCATCCAGCTCCTCTCTCCTTCCCCTTTAGACAGATGAGACAACTAGAATACTAAAGTCACTTTCTGCTAGAATGTATAGGTGGGAGTTAGAAGGGAAGCCCATGTACAAAAATTCCCAGAATGTTGATGGTAGAGGTTTCAGGAGACCTGATAACAATGGACCATGGGCCTTCCCAAGGGAACAAAGGGAAAAAGACAGAGAAGATCAAAGGATTCAAACCCCTCTCCAAAATAACCTGGTTACTCATGAGGGATGGGAGGAGATAGACGAGTTCGACCTCGAAATTCATTGTGTTGAAGAAGCTCCTCCTTTTCCTCATTTGACTCAGTCTGCATATGAGAAATCCCTGATGAACGTTCAAATCCATGAGTTAGGTAAGGGAGAAAGGGCCGATCACGCCTCTAGCAGATACAACCTCAGGTCAAGAAATAAAGAGGGAGACTTTGACAACCAAGATCAGCCCCTCATAACAGAAAGGTCTACTAAAGATGCAACAATCACTACTAAAGAAAAGAAAACTTAGAGTGCTTCGCCAGCAGCCAAGGAACCTGTCATTGAGGTAAGGGAAGCTCCTAAGCCTATTCCTTCCTTCAATTTTGAGCATGAAATTCAGAAGATTAGAATCCCTGTACCCCTATCGGAACTAGTTAAAAATGAAGATTTCAAAAGGTTCCTCTCCAAGATGCTACAATCTAAGCTCCCCCAGCCTTCCACTGACTCAATAAATCTCCAGGATGAAAATCCAACAGTTGTCCTAGGGCCCATGGTAGAAGATAGAGATGATTCATCCCCTCCCTTCTACACATCCCTGAATATACATGATAAAGTGTTGCATAACTACCTCATGGATTCAGGGGCTTCCCATAACCTTATGCCCAAAATAGTTATGGAAGAATTGGGACTGGAGGTGACAAAAAATTATCATGGTTTGTACTCTTTCGATTCAAGAAGAGTGCAGTGTCTAGGAGTCATCAAAGACCTGGCGGTTTCTTTGTTTCAGCTGCCCATGAAGAGTGTGGTCATGGATATTGTGGTAGCTGACGTTCCCCCCAAATTTGGCATGCTGTTGTCTAGATCTTGGATTAAAAATCTTGGGGGAACATTGCAGATGGATCTCACGCATGCCACCATTCAAGTCTTTGGAGGGGAACAAAGGAGGTTATATAGAGAAGCACAGTTGGCCTACATTGTTAGTGATGAAGCAAATCCCACCAATCACCCCATCTTTGCACTTGACACCGACCTGGGGTCTAGTTTATTGCATCTCACTGATGCTCCCGAAGACCCTTTCCAAGTAAGAAAGCAACCCAGTCTTGATTATCCAATTCCCCCTCCAACCCCTTCCGTGTGGAAGATGTTTTTCGATGGAGCTTCTTCTAGTGAAGGTGCTGGTGCTGGGGTAGTTTTCATATCACCTTGTCAAGAGGCCATAGCCCTGTCAGACAAGATGGAATTCAAAACCACCAACAATGTGGTGGAGTATGAAGCTCTTGTTATGGGTATGAGGGCCGCAAAGGAAATGGGGATTAAAGAAATAACAATATTTGGAGACGCTGAGTTAATTATCCAGCAAGTCAGAAAGTCTTATCGTGCTAATAATCCCCGACTCATGAATTATAGAAATGAAGTATGGGACCTGATTGATAGTTTATTCTTGTCCTTTAACATTTCTTTTATTCCGAGAGGGGAGAATACTTCAGCCGATTCTTTAGCTGTCTCAGCTAGTTTGCTCAAAGTTCCTCTGTCGCCGATGGTCAAATATGATGTTGAAATGCGATATAGGCCCTCTGTACCAGACAATGTCAAGCATTGGAAGGTATTCGAAGACAATCTGGAGATTGAAAAATTTCTCCAATCTGTTGATGAATTTTCTGCATTGCACATTGATCATGATCCCGACCTGGAAGGTAAGCCTTACCCTGAGGTGTTTTTAAATAAAATTGCTAATCACCAGATTATTCAGCTGCCCAACAATCAAATTCCGAGAGGACTGGTCCCCTTGGAAAGATTGTTCGATGGGAATGATGTGGCCGTAAAGGGTAAGGTTTCAAATGAAGATGCTGATACAACCGAATGCAACATTGGCACACAGGAGGAGCCCAGTTTTGTCAAATTATCAAGCAGTTTGACCAGAGAACAGAAGGCCGAATATACTGAGTTGCTAAAAGAGTTTGATGATGTGTTTGCATGGACATACGAAGACCTCAAGACTTATGACACATCTGTCATTGAGCACAAGATCCCACTAAAGGAAGAGGCTAAACCGTTCAGACAGAAGCTGAGACAGATAAATCCCATGTTGCTACCTGTCATGGAGA